>JAJAGP010001479.1:0-188463 GCA_025084515.1 Ancistrus triradiatus
AGAGCCACTGACAGGTGTGTGCAATCGTGCCGTAATCACATGACAGGCATGATCGCATGGTCTGGGGATCCCGAGCCAAAGCTGAACCAATACTGGCCTCTACTGTCAGCTTGGCAGAATCCCCAGACTGCTGGGGAGGTAGTAGACCGCACTGGGGATAAACAGTGGCCACTAGCGGCCACTGTGCACCACGTAACAAGGAGAGAGTGATCTGAGATTAAGTCACTCTGTGGTATAACAGCAAGCTTGTTAATATCGATGCCAAGTGTTAGTATTAAATCTAAGGTATGATTACAGCGGTGGGTAGGACCTAGTACATTCTGGGTGATACCCATAGATTTTATAATGGAGTCAAATGCGATTTTAAGAGGATCATGCTCATTTTCATAATGATTCATAATATTAAAGTCTCCAACAATTAAAGCCTTATCAGTTGTTAGTAGTAATTTAGAAATAAAGTCTGCAAACTCTTGTAGAAACTCAGAGTAAGGACCAGGGGGCCGATAAATTGTAACGAGCATAAACAAGGTGGATTTTTTATTTGATGATGTTTGATTAACTACATCAGCTACAAGTAATTCAAAGGAGTTAGGCATGCAAGTCGTTTTTATATTAAGGTCTATACATTTGTCATATATTGTAGCTACACCTCCACCACGGCCATTAGGACATGGTTTATGTATATAACTATATCCAGGAGGAACCGCTTCATTTAAACCTACGAACTCATTAGGTCTCATCCAGGTTTCAGTAAGACAAAGTACACTAATACCATTATCTGTGATCATTTCATTCACAAGTAAGGCTTTAGACGCCAGTGATCTAATGTTTAGTAGTCCTAACTTTATTACTGTTTTTATCAGGATCATTTGAACTAATAATAATTAGGTTGTTTAAACAAACTTTACGAGAGCGTTTGGGTTTATAGATGGCACGAGGAACAGACACGGTTTCAATAGTTTGAGCCCCGAGTCATTTCTTATGGTTATTATGCATCGTGTAGAACATGTTGTCTGCTAGAACCTGTTTACTGGGGTGAATTCCGTCATACTTAAAGAAGGAAGGACGATTCCAAAACAGATTAAAATTATCAATAAAAACAAGCTTACGTGAAGTACAGGTCTCCTGTAGCCAGCTGTGCAGACTCAAAGTGCGACTGAAGCGTCCAATTCCTCTTCCCAGACTCGGGATGGGTCCGGAGATGAAGATACGTTTTCCGCATGATTCAAGAAATCTAAACAAGTCATTGAAATCCCGCTTCAGGACCTCTGACCTCTGATCACGAATATTATTACATCCAGCGTGGATAATCACATTCTGGACTGAGGTGTATTTCTCCAGCAGAAAGGGGAGCTGTAGAAGAATGTCCGCAACTTTGGCTCTCGAAAACGAGTGGACCACAGCAGAAGTTCTCCTAATATTCGTCACTATGGAGTCTCCCACAATCAGTGTTGCTGGTGGAGGAGGCCGAGATGAGGCGATGAGTGCGACCAGCAGAATTAAAACGCCGGGTTGAGGATTCCTGGAAGCGGCGCTGGCTACGAGCGTACGGCCTGCTGCTTTTGATGTCTATCATCTGCCGTGGCGACTGGACAGGTATCGTGGGTGCGTTGACTAAATCTGAAGACTGCGGAGGGACATCACATTCTTCTAAAACCAAAAACCTGTTTCCCAAAGCAATGCCGTAATGTTGGGTCGGGAGCTGAGGATGGTGGTCGGAGCGCCTGCCACTTCGCTTCCCCCTGCGGGCTGGTTTCCACGGGTCTGGCTCACACGGTGTGGAACAGCTTACTAGTTTCGGCCGCGCACCCAGTTGTGACCATGGCCTGCACAGTTTCTGGTCGCGGAGCAGTGGTGTCCAAAGCGGCTACAACAGCTCGTTGACCGTAGCTAATAAGGAGTCAATTATGTCCTCATCCTGCTTAATCTGGTGCAATAAAGTTATCCTGCCCTCAAGCTCCGCGATTTTTTCATAGAGACGCGAACAGCTGAGGCAGCCAGTTGGAGAAGATTGTGTAGACATATTAGCTCTTAGTAAACAAAAAGACGGGTTAGATGGAGATTAGAGTGGAAGGACCCGCTCTGCATTAACAGGTTAATGGCACCTGTTTGACCTTGTTATCTTTATAAAAGACACCTGTCCAAGGCCTCAAACAGTCAGACTCCAAACTCAACCATGGCCAAGACCAAAGAGCTGTCGACGAACACCGGGAAGAAAATTGTAGACCTGCACCTGTCTGGGAAGAGTGAATCTACAATAGGCAATCAGGTTGGTTTGAATAAATCAACTGTGGGAGCAATTGTAAGAAAATGGAAGACGTACAAAGACCACTGATAATCTCTCTCGATCTGGGGCCCCACGCAAGATCTCATCCCGTGGGGTCAAATGTAACCAAAGTAACAAAGGCTACCATCAGTAACACACTACGCTGAGAGGGACTCTGAAGTTTGCCAGAGAGCATATGGATGATCCAGAAGAGGTCTGGGAGAATATCATGTGGTCAGATGAAACCAAAAAACCAAGAACTTTTTGGTAAAAACTCAACTTGTTGGGTTTGGAGGAGGAAGAATGCTGAGTTGCATCCCAAGGACACCATACCTACTGTGAAGCATGGGGGTGGAAATATCATGCCTTGGGTCTGTTTTTCTGCAAAGGGGACAGGACGACTGATCCGTGTTAAGGGAAGAATCAAGGGGGCCATGTATCGTGAGATTTTAAGCCAAAACCTCCTTCCATCAGTGAGAGCATTGAAGATGGAATGTGGCTGGGTCTTTCAGCATGACAATGATCCCAAACACACCGCTCGTGCAACAAAGGAGTGGCTCCGTAAGAAGCATTTCAAGGTCCTGGAGTGGCCTAGCGAGTCTCCAGACCTAAACCCCAAAGAAAATTTGTGGAGGGAGTTGAAAGTCCGTGTTGACCAGCGACAGCCCCAAAACATCACTGCTCTAGAGATCTGCATGGAGGAATGGGCCAAAATACCAGCTACAGTGTGTGCAAACCTGGTGTCATTGCCAACAAAGGTTATGTTACAAAGTTTTGAGTTGAACTTTTGTTATTGACCAAATACTTATTTTCCACCATAATTTACAATTAAATTATTTAAAAATCCTACAATGTGATTTTCTGGATGTTTTTTTTTTCTCATTTTGTCTCTCATAGTTGAAGTGTACCTATGATGAAAATTACAGACCTCTCTCATCTTTCTAAGTAGGAGAACTTGCACAACCAGTGGCTAACCAAATACTTTTTTGACCCACTGTAGATAATTCAAAAGGGGTTCACAAACTTTCAAGCACCACTGTATTTATATTCTTTTATCATCTTCAATCAGTATGAACATTCCAATTAAATTCTATCTTATTCCAGGATTTTCTCACAGTGATGATCATGTCATCCAGATTCCTCCTCATATCATTACTAAAAATGGAGAAAATGGAAAAACTAAGTTAGTTACCATGCCAGAATCAAGGCAGTATACTAAACTCTATGGTAAAATGGGCTTGTTAGCTTAGATATGAAGGAAAATACAAGTAGGCTGCAACCCACATGTACTTATAATCCTCTTGATAGGTACACAACAGATCACAAAAACCTTATACATTGTAATGGTGCTGTAATATAATACGTGCCTTTTTAGGAAGAGTGACACCTCAGTACTAATTTTCCACATATATAAATGTGGATGCTGCATACATTCACCCAAATGTTTCACAATCAACATTAAACCACATTTTAACCACAAACTTCACCATCATTTAGAATCCTGAATGTTGTTTGCACTTCTGAGGAGTTACATTTTACATAGAAATAATATGGATGATGCCGGCAATACTGCTGGATTCACTTAATCGTGAACAAGATGGCCCTAATATGTGGGAAGTTTGCTGGGTGGGAGGAACCTGTAGCGTGATAGCCGTACCCCCCCTCTCTCTCTTATCTTCTTCCCCCAAGTCATAAACTTTACAACATCTTGGAATGCAAGAAGGCCCTACATCTGGACAGGATCTTAACCCCCACCTTTGACTCCAACGGTTAACTCTTTCCCAAACCGACATACAACCTTTGACATCACCAATCATAAACTAAGCCCATGTGCTAATTTTGAAAGGGGGTTTCAACGTTTTCAGGGCACCAAGCTTTCTTAATTGTCCTTCTGACTTTTGCAAAATTAAACGACTTTCTTTCCCCCATAGTTGAACTTCTGTCATCACATGCCTCTCTTGCAAACCACAATCACCCAAGCCTGGCGCCAGAAAGGACACCCCTGGAGATTGTATGACATCATCAACAAACGGTTCAAAAACTATCGCCTTCCCTCTTAAAAAAACCAAGAACTCTAGGCTGAAGCTTTTGTTGCTAAAGAGACAAACTTTAATCATATTCACTCTTTCTGGGAACAGATTCAATCTCATCGAACCTTTTTAAATTACATAACAAAACAATATTTGGATCCTGAGAAGTCCAAACACGCTATATACATTTAAATGATTCATACAAAGAGTGGATCAAGGATATCTTTTTATATCCACACACCATTATAGATCATACATAGTGTGTTAGTTACTGAATGTATGTATCTAATATCTACTTGATTGATGTTTTAGTATAAATATCTTTTTTGTTTTTGATATTTTAGTGGGCTCCCGTTTAGTATTTATGATATATAGAAATAGAACCGCTTTTGCCTATGTGTTTTGATCGATCGGGTTTTAATAATTTGTGCAACAAACATGAATTTATTTACAATGTAAACCGTTTCCCCACAGCTTTCCCTACGTATTAATCATAGTATTGTTTAGTTAAAAGTATAGTAAATGCCCTGCACTGTAGTTAGAATGCTTTAACGATGTTCTAAGTTAATCAATTTCAAGGTGCTTTGATCATCTGAACCTTAACAACGAAGTCCTGCATCTAAACTTGTAACTTTGAGGATTTTTGCGGTATTGTGTGATACTTTTCAAATCTCTTTTAGATACGTAGATAAGTATTATTTAATAATCCAAGTTAGACGTCTGTGGCTTAGGGGTGAAATAAGGCAACCGCGATAGGAGAGAGCTTACTGAGGAGTCAGCTTCTCATTGGCTAAGTAAGGGCAACTCCTTATGTCCCGCCTCCAGCCCGCCCCCTGAGCTGGAACATTCAAAAAGCAACCGGGACGACCAGGTAGCTAAGCTAGCTTCAAATTCGTGTGTAGTCTTGTGTCTTTATGTTCTTTATGTTTTTTTTCCTTTTCCTGTAACGTTTTGATTATTCATTTTACTCAAGTTTTCGAAGTTTTACTTTAAAGTTTCCTGTATACAGCAGTCTTAAGTAGTTCGGTATCGCTGAAACTAGAAGATAGTTAAAAGACCAACCAGACTCTAAGCTCGACCATTTTTGTACCATCCCAAGTTTTTCAAGTTTTTGTTCGTTGGTGTTAGAAACGCCTGCCAACTCCACCTTTATCTGTGGCCAAGATAAATCCTGAGTTGTACGCATGCGAGACGCCGAGAGGTACGCGTGAAGCCCCTCAGCCTAAATCGGGAAGGACGCCATTTTAAGTCACCAAGTTCAACGTGGTCAAACCGTCGGCAGGAACCCAAAGAGCTAAGCCGCTGAAGAAGAAGCCGGGTCAGAGTTACGGGTGTGCCAGACGGACGCTAAAGCTCCCCAATATCGTGCCTTTGGACGGCTGGCCAGGGTGGAATTCCCCGAACCACTCGAGTGACTTTCCAGGCGAGGTACCATTTATTGGCTTTGCTGGGTCCACTGAATGCTCAGGTTCTCATTTGTTAAATCTTTAAAAACCACGCTTTAACATAGACTTGTTCACGCCTAAGTAAACTTAACATACTATCCACACTCAAACGTAATTAAGGTTTACCAGTAGCATTGCAACGTTAGTAATTATTGCGCGACCGATAAGTTACATAGAGTCATCTTAGTTTCCGATTTTATTACCTGTAAGGTGTACGCTTGCCATTATTCCCTGTTCTCCCATACTGTGATATACATGTTCATCGTCATTTTTATGATTTTAACTCTGTGATACACTCGTATTACCTTAGGATAATCTGTTGGTATTTGCCTTGTTTGTAGTTAATAAACTTTGTTTAT
Source organism: Ancistrus triradiatus (assembly GCA_025084515.1). Lineage (NCBI taxonomy): Eukaryota > Metazoa > Chordata > Actinopteri > Siluriformes > Loricariidae > Ancistrus > Ancistrus triradiatus. Next base: position 6,101 of record JAJAGP010001479.1, read on the forward strand.
AAAACCTTTTTTTGAATTTGCCGCCTGGTTTGAGAGCTCATTCATTCATTCAAAGGTCGAGAAAACTACTTGGATATCACTATTCAGAACTAGACTGATCAAGTTTTGTTTCTTTTTTCCTGTTTCCAGATCGGCCAGTGAATTATTTATACTTATCATTAATCGATTTGGTGGTGCCTCGTATTTCTTAATTAATTAATATATATTTTAATTAATAAAGTTTAATTAAAAATTAATCCAATTAAAGTGTAGTCTTAGTTTGCTACAAACCCGATCAGCATCATACATGTAAGTAAAATATCGATGCTACTTCTTGCAACATCTCTCAACAGGCATTCAGCATGATCCGAGCAGTCAGCATTATATGTGCTTCAATGACATGCCTCAGTGGTAGTTTCATATTATGTTAAGATTATTTAAGCAATGTAATTAATATGTTTATGTATCATTTCAGTGGGATACTTTTTTATTCCAGGTATTTCTCGTGGTGATGATCGTGTCCACCAGAATCCTCCTGATCTCTTTAAGAACCATCTGCTCAGATCCAGTGTTCGCACAGCATACAGAGTTATAATCGAATCGGCTGGTACAGACAAAAACAAAGCACAGAGCTGACGTTTATTGGATATAGATTTGGAACATCAGCTGGCAAGAATGAACCAGACTTTGAGACTAAAGTGGAGATGAGTGGGGATGGAAGCAAAAATGTCACAATGACCATTAAGGATCTTTCATCCAGTGACAGTGCTGTATATTTCTGTGCTGCATATTACACAGTGCTGCAGAGCTACTTAATTCAGTACAAAAACCTCTCTGATAAAAGTCTTATTAACCCCTGGCTGCTGTTGACTCAGGGCCAGGTTTCTAATTCCCACACAGGTGTCCATTGTTTTCACATTTGTGTCTGGAGTACTAGACCACATAAACTGTATGACTGTTTACTACTCACTGTTGTGCAACTAGAGAAAAAAAAATGTGTCCTAATAATAATAAAACCGTTCCTACTAATTATTAAATACAAGTGTTCCCCAGACTGTGGATTGTGTTCATGTCATTAGTTAAAGTACTGTATGGTTGTCTAGTCTTATTACTTTGATGAAAAAGGCAGGAATACAGACAGTAACAATATGTTTACAAATGTTTAGCTGTTTATGATTCATGTGTTGAGGAAAATACATTTGGTAAAAGGTTTTTGTACTCAATCAACTCATTGAAATACCACTAATAGATGTAATATTTTATGTCATTGTAATGTATGTAATGTACTTTTAAAAGTTGATTTATACATGAATTTTGTATATCCAGATGTAAGCCCTGTGACATTTAAGACACTGATGATTAAGAAAACAATGATTTGTGAATGATTGACAAAATCAGGAACCTGTGGAAGATTTCAAAGATGATTATTGAGATGATGTATTAATATTGACTATTATTATTTTATTATCTTTAAGTAAATATGTTGTAATATATATATTTATATATATATATATAAATATTTATATATATTTATATATTATATATATATATAAATATATAAATATGTAAATATGTATCATCCAATACATAGAAGTGTGAAGTCAGCGTAGCCAGGAATACAATGGAGTAGCCTTGAGATGTTTTAAGATACTGGACACTGATTAAAGGAATGTACAAGAGCACCTGAAGTGAGGGATTATCATGGCCCCATTCCGGAAGGAGGGAAGTACCTCCCGGAATCATAAGGTACCTGTCCAGGAGTTGGAGACAATGGTGTATTTTTTTTAGGGGCACAAGGGCACAGCAAGGAGGTGCAAAAAATCATTCTTGGTTGTTGCTTGTTTAGTGTCAGACATTTTACTGAATGAATATTAACCCTGCATGCTAGATTAATTACATTACAGAACAACGGATTCTCATTTGACTTTAGTGATGTAGTTTTGATCTCTTTCATTAGGGGGCGCTTTACACAACTTCACTAATATCCCAGAATCAGATCCAGATGCTGTCACTGACTCCGACAAAGAGTCAAGATGATCATCAGTCTCATCATTTTAATGGCATTATTCATCTGTCATGCTGGTAAACTCAGTTTTTTCTAATTTCATTCTAATTAGTTTTCATTTAAATGCGTAATCATGGTGTTCAGTTCCTCTTTGCAGTTACTCCTGATTTGACACAATATGTTCTTTTCATACAGGATGTTCTACTGCTAACAACGTTCACCAAACACCTCCTGACTTGATAAAAAATGAGCAGGAATCTACAGATCTTTCCTGTTCCCACTCCATCCTAAACCATCAGGTTATGCTGTGGTATAAACAATTTGAGAACAAGCAACTACATCTTCTTGGATACCTTGATACAAATTTTAAAGGTCCCGAAGAAGCCATGAAGGACAAAATAGATTTGGATGGAGATGGACGCAATACAGGGAAACTTACTATAAAAAACATGCATTCAAATGACAGTGCAGTTTATTTCTGTGCAGTCAAGTATGCACAGTGTCTCAAATTTCCTCCTCCCTGTACAAAAACCCCAATCTGCTAATCATGTACAGTAGAATGGTGCAACATACTGTTTATACACCTGCATCAAAAAGTTTTAATATGGTACCCCAGCATGAATAAAATATAGTTTTCCCTTAGGACTGTCCATATTTTATGGTTTAATATTTTAAATGAGCATGTAACTACTCCATTAGTGGGGCACAGCAACCATAAAGGTCATTTGTCAGTATGTTTTGTTCAATAAGAAGTTGCAGTTTTGTATGATTTATAATGTTGAAAATAAATTCCAGTGGAGGAAGAAAAAGATGCGTTTGTGGGTGTCAAGTGTGTATGTGTGTGTGTGGTCGGGGGGTGATGGGGGTCAAAAATATTCTCACCTTCAAAAGTGGGGCACTTCAGAAAATGTTTGACAACTGACTAATGCGATTAAAGTGGTGCAGTGTGGATTTCTCCCACATGGGGGCGTATTTGCACCCTTTCACACTGCTACATCACTGGAGCAGACCAGTAGCAGGTGCACATAGACGACCTATAGACGAAAATCCAAGATCATCTTCGCCCTCATCACTTTTACTGCATCATTCATCTGCCATGATGGTTATCTTAGATTTCTGCAAAAACTAATAATACACATTATATGCATTGTGAGCAAGTGTTGTGAGCTCACATACACAACAATTGTCTAACTTAAGTCTTCATTTCATGCAGGATGTTCAGAACGTTCTGCTGCTAAGAACGTTCACCAAACTCCCCCTGACTTCAGAAAAAATGGGCAGGAATCTACAGATCTTACATGTTCCCATTCCATCCCAAGCCATGATGTCATGAATATATTAAGAATATATTTAATCATACACTAACAGTTAGACCCTTTTAGACCCTTTATCAGGAGCAGTCATAGGAATGGTGCTTTTAATACTGCTAGTCTTCAACATAAGTGCAGTTCAGAGTTTCTCCATTTGTGGGCACTGTGCATAAGAACTGGCAGAGGAAGCCCAATCAGCATCATATATACTAAGTGAAATAACATCGGAGTCCTAAACAACATCCCTCAATAACAGGCATTCAAAATGATCCGAGCATTCGGAATTATATGTGTTTCATTGATATGCCTCAGTGGTAGGGTGTTACTTTATATTTAGATTATTAAAGCAATTTATTAATTTGATGTTGATGTATCATTCCAGTAAAAATCTCTTTTATTCTAGGTTTTTCTCACAGTGATCATCGTGTCCGCCAGACTCCTCCTGACCTCTTTATGAACAACAGAGAATCTGCTGAGATCCAGTGTTTGCACAACATACAGAATTATGATCAAATCAACTGGTACAGACAGACACAAGGCACAGAGCTGACTTTTATTGGATATAGACTAGGAGCATCAGGAGGTCAGAAGGAAGCAGATTTTGAGACTAATGTGGAGATGAGTGGGGATGGAAACAAAAATGTCACAATGACCATTAAGGATCTTTCATCAAGCGACAGTGCTGTGTATTTCTGTGCTGCATATTACACAGTGCTGCAGAGTCACTCAATTCAGTACAAAAACCTCCCTAATAAAAGTTTAATAACATCTGGGTCTGTGGCTGCTGTTGACTGAGAGCCAGGTTTCTATTCTGTTACCATCTGTTTCTAAATGTGCTTAAAATCTCACAAAAACACCAATCAAAGAATGTCCTCTAGATGGTGCTGCAGCTTCATTCATTTATATATCTGAGACTAATCATGGACTTTCTTATATAAACGATGTCATATGCTGTCTCGTTGCTATTAGTGTCACATCAGACACAGTCAAATTCTAAGGATTTACCTCACCTGTAGATATTTGTATTCCGTTACCATCTTCAATCAGTATGATCAGATTTCCATTTAAACTGATTGTTTGTGTGAGCTTTCTCTCAGGTAATATTGCTAATTCACTGATACATATTAATCCATATATATAATCACTTTATAAAAACTAATCAGCTCTTAAATGTTTTTTAGGTTCCTTGATTTGCAAAGAGGTTCTGCAAGCTCCTGCTGATGTTCTGTGTTTACCTGAGCAGAGTGTGACTCTGACCTGCAGCCACAGCATCTCAAATTATTACACAATCCTGTGGTATCAACGACTACATGGAGACACCAGTCTGAAGCTCATTGGGTATGCTTATTCTGCCGAAACGAAAGAAATTGAGAAAGATTATAAAGGAGATTTCACAATGACTGGAGATGGAAGATCATCTGTTTCTCTACACATTTCCCAAACCAGAAAAGTGGAGGACAGTGCTATGTACTTCTGTGCAGCTTTTCACACAGTGCTACACATATCCTCTTAGATGAGCAAAAATCAAACTTGAATAAAATACACCCCATGGTACACCTGCTTAACCACATCAGAAGACACAATAAATACAATGCTGATTTTATCAAACGATCACTATTATTACAGCTACAATACACGTTATGTCATTTATTTTATTTTACACAAACACTCAGCTGACCTCATTTCCTCGCCCTGTTTAGTGATGTCATAATAGGGCAGCTTAGCCCATTCAACTACTGGTATGTTCTTGGGAAGTGCAAGGAAACTGAAATACCTACCTATTATTTTTGTAATAATACTTTGTTGGTTGGCTTTGAATTGGGAAAAAAATAAGTTTGTACTTCCAGTGTAAATTACAAACAAGACAATGTGTTCATAATTTCTGTTGCAGTTTACACTCGCGGCGTTCTGAGAATTTTCCCTTTTGTATCCATGTACATCAGAAACAACAGATACAATGATGTCATATCCTGTCTCAATGCTATCAGTATGATTCTGGGTTCAAAGGATTTCCCTCACCTGTACTTCACGAGTTTCGTTCATAAGGTTAAATCAGTAAATATGATCAACTTGCTCTTAAACTTCATCATCTGTGTGAGCTGCCTGCCAGGTAACATTACTAATCCATCAAGAAACATAATTATACTGTGATGTTAAAACTATGCTGTTACTCTACTTATTAATCTAACACTTTTCTCACATTCAAGGATTTGTTATTTGTAAAGAGGTTCATCAAACTCCTGCTGATGTTCTGTGTTTACCTGAGCAGAGTGTAACTCTGACCTGCAACCATAGCATCCAGAGCTATAACACAATATTGTGGTATCAGCAAACACATGGAGACACCAGCCTGAAACTCATCGGTTATGTTTATGCTACTAGCAACCAAACTGAGGAAGATTATAAAGATATATTTACTGTGACTGGAAATGGAAGATCATCAGTTTCTCTACACATTTCCCAAATCAGGAAAGTGGATGACAGAGCAGTTTACTTCTGTGCAGCTTCTTATGCACAGTGCTACAAATGCACTGTTCTAATAACAAAAACTCATCCTTAGTAATTATCTACCTTCATACACCTGCTTAACCACACAAGAAGTCACATAAAAGTCAGCACCATTATGCCAGTAATGGAACAGTTTGATTTCATGTGATTTCAGCTACAGACAATACGATAAGCTCAGATCAGTTTAATTAGCTAAATACAGGGGTTAGACAATGAAACTGAAACACCTGTCATTTTAGACCACAATAATTTATGTATGGTGTAGGGCCTCCTTTTGTGGCCAATACAGCGTCAATTCGTCTTGGAAATGACATATACAAGTCCTGCACAGTGGTCAGAGGGATTTTAAGCCATTCTCTTGCAGGATGAGTGGCCACGCTGGTCCTACGTGATGCTGGTGGAGGGAAAACGTTTCATTTTTACCTGACTTGCCTTCTCCAAAACCACCCCAAAGTGGCTCAATATATATTTTACTATTTACTAATAAACTGGTGACTGTGCAGGCCATGGGAGATGTTCAACTTCACTTCATGTTCATCAAAACCATCTGAACTCTGGTATGTCACGCATAATGCTTGTGTGTCGTGACATTGCCAATATTTTTTGAGCAAAACCTGCGCTCTTACCCTGCTAATTGAACCTTCACACTCTGCTCTTACTGGTGCAATGTGACATTAATGAAGATTGGCCACCAGACTGGTCCAATTTAGCCATGAAACCTCCCACACTAAAATGACAGGTGTTTCAGTTTCATTGTCTAACCCCTGTAATTTTATTATTGTAGTATTAATACAACAACACATTCCTTGCTAAACTTGTATAATAAAATGTCTTAATATCAGTATGCATGTAAAAAATGTGTAAAAATGCACAAAAAATTCCATATGGTATCATCAAGATATCAAATCTGAGAGTAAACTGCTAATGAACAATCAAAGGTGACTTGGGAAAATGGGTCTGAGAAAACAGGAAACCTAAAAACCTAAAAACTGTCCGATATCTACAAGTTTAGGTGTTAGACAGACAGTTCTATCTCTCTCTCATGTTCTGCTGTATTGTTTGTATCCCTGTAGCAACCTTTTATTTTGTTAATATTGTGAACATTAATGTATCATTAATGTAACATTAATGTATTAATGTATGTATCACCATATATTATTCATTTTCTTAGATCTTGATTTATAAACATTGATTATGGATGAATGGAGTGCTTTTCACCATTTCACATGGCAACATCACTATAACAGACCAGCAGCAGTTCCAGATTCTGTTACTGACTTGGATGAATTCCAGGATAATTAATTGATCATCTACCATGACGCTTATCTATACAGTGACTGCTCACTTGACACTGTCTGTTCTTCACATACAGGATTGCTGAATGTTGCAGTCATGCTGCTAACAACATTCACCAAACTTCCCGTGACTTGATCACGAATAAGCAGGAATCTGCAGATTTGAACTGTTCCCACTCCATCCCAATGTATGAGGTTACTTTCTGATATAAACTATCTGAGTACAATCAGCTACATCTTTTTGGATAGCTAAAAGATGTAGCTGATTGGAATTCCTAAAAAGCCAAATCAGTTTGGACAGTGACGTGCACAGTAAAGGAAAACATGTAATAGAAATCTTAATTGAAATTATAGTGCAGTTTATTTCTGTGCAGCAAAAAAGAGACACTGTGCTGCAAAGCTCTTTAAAAAACATTTCTTCAGAGTTGCACACGTTACACCTACTGCATGCATTTTAGTCAAAATGTATAAAAAACAACTTTTAACCACAAGTGTATTTATCATTTGTAATCTTTGGTTGTAAGCAGTCAAACTAATATGAATGGTGCCTCTACTTTTGGCTTTACCAGTGATGCAATTCTGGTGTCTGTATAGGTGGGCGATGTGTCTCTGAATTGTGGGAGGAAACCCAATCATAACCATGTAAGCAAGTTAAACATGCTCACTGTTTAAAAGGACATCCCTTCATAAAAACCATTCAGAATGATCCAAGCAGCCAGCATTATATGTGTTTCAGTGTTATGTCTCAGTGGTAAAGCTCCATCTTATGTTAAGGTTATTTAATCAAAGAAACATTTCCATGTACTTGTATCATTCCAATGAAATTCTCTCTTATTCCAGGATTTTCTCACAGTGATGATCGAGTTCTCCAGACTCCTCCTGACATCTTTCCAAATCATGGACAATCTGCTAAGATCCAGTGTTTTCACAGTGTAAAAGATTATAATCAAATCAACTGGTACAGACAGACACAAAGCAGCGAGCTGACATTTATTGGATACCTATTAGGAACATCAGCTGGACAGATGGAAGCAGACTTTAAGACTAAAGTGGAGATGAGTGGGGATGGATATAAAAATGTCACTTTGATCATTAAGGATCTTTCATCGAGCGACAGTGCTGTGTATTTCTGTGCTGCATATTACACAGTGCTGCAGAGTCACTTAATTCAGTACAAAAACCTCTCTGATAAAAGTTTTATTAACACCTGGATCTGTGGCTGCTGCTGTCTCAGGGCCAGGTTTCTATTGTACTGAGGTCTGTGACTTTCTGTTGTCTCTGTATACAACATAAATTTTTATTCAGATTAATCAAGTGCTCTGTCATCTCATTTGATCTTAGATTATAAATCATTAATAAATTCTGCGGCATTCACACTGCATACAGACACAGTGAAAGAAGAAATTATGTAAATCATAATGCAAATTTCCTCTAGGTGGGGCTGTAGCATCATTTATTGATTTAGCTGGGCGGGAGATCTTTATTCATACATTTTCATACCTGCTTCAAATATTTTAGAGGTGCTGCAAGGTGGGAAGCAATCACAGACAGATCAGTTTAATTAGTCGAATTTCCTTGTTATGTCTGCTCTCAGGTCTAGGGCTGTATTATTCATTTGTAAGAACTTCTTCAAATTAATAAACCTCACAGAAATCAGCACCTGATTAAGCACACTATGTACGTGAATCAGCATCTATATCTTGATTGTGTAAGTGTTCTAATTTTGCTTTTTCATGTACTAATCGTGTAATAAATGATGTAATAAACCATTTTAATAGCTTAAACTTCATGCAGTGTTATGTATTTTCATTATACATTGATTATACATATGCTGTATACTGTGTTGTCTTTGACATGCATTTAAATATTGTAACATTTTCTGTTCAATTATTCTCATGCAAAATAAAAATACCAGTCAATTGGTCTTAATCTATAATTTTATAATTTTTTTCTTTAACTATAGGCATCATCATGAAACATGAAATTCATCATGAAATAATGATTCATCATAAAAACATGAAATTATACTAAAAGTATAGGTGTTAGAGAGAAAAAAAGATTTATATTACATTCTATATTTATGGTGTATGTTTGGATGGAGGATGAAAATCCAATAAGCACCTCCTCTGCTAAATGATGCAGACCAGTGTCATAAGGAAGCTCATACACAACTCAAGTGAATGAAGGAGGTGAAATGGTTTTGATATCATTTCCTCTAGATGCATTTGCAGCAGTTTGGAGTTAATCTTATCCCATCATTGCAAAATAATATGATCAGTGTTCTCATCATCCTGACTTTCTTACTTCAGTGGACTCCAGGTATTAAACTCTACACAGTATTAATTAAGTGTTTACTGCTTTTAAATAGTGAATACTGATGAACTCATTGTGCTTCACATGTGATCTTTTGCTCTATTTTAGTTTTAGGAGATAATGCTGTCACCCAAAACCCCAATATTCTCTGGGAAGCGATGGGAAAATCTGCTGAAATGAACTGCACTCATAATAAAGATGCAGGCCACTCTCAGATGTACTGGTACCGGCAGCGCCAAGGGGAGAGTTTGGAGCTCATAGTGTACACAGCAGCTGGTATTGTACCAGACTTTGGCTCGTTTGACAAAAATAAATTCTCTGCAGTAAAAGAAAATTATGCGAGTGGATCGTTCATCGTGAAGAATCTGGATCCAAGTGACAGCACTGTGTATTTCTGCATGATAAGTAAACACAGTGTTACAGAGCTACAGCAGTGCTGAACAAAAACACCTGCACTGATAAAACTGCAATAGTTAGTCAAGCAGGCAGAGGGACTCTTCATCTACACAGAGTATCCAGATGATTAGGTTCACCTATCTTGTATTAACACGTATTGTCCTTTCATCATCTACACCACCCATATAGATGTAGATATGCAGTTATTGGCTGTAGCTCATTTGATTCAAGTCACAGTTTTTAAGAGCCTTGCTTCCTGCACATAAGTGCAAAGAAAACCTCAAATGTTTACCACTGGGTTCTGTACTGTTATCTCTAGAGCAGTGGCACTGACATACAGAATCAGTGTCTGTGTGTTGCATAGACAGGTGTATTAGAGGCACCCGTGTAAGACCTTATTGTCAAACCCATAATCAAAAATATCCAGACAGCATTACGGCACTGAAAATTATATAGAGCCATTCTTGCGCTGCAGGGGCACTTTATTCAGTATAAAATATCTCTGATAAAAGTTATTAAAACCTGGGCATGTGGCTGCTGTTTACTGAGGGTCAGGTTTCTATTCCAGCACTGTCTGTGACTTTCTAGTGTCTCTGTATACAACATAAATTTTCACTCAGATGAATAAAGAGCTCTGTTTTTTCATTTGATCTTAGATTATAAACTATTACTAAAGACTATTGACATCTGACATCTTGAACAATTAACTAATGAAAACGTGATGGTGCTGCAGCTTCATGAATTTATTTCTGGGAGGGAGGTGTTTATTCATGAAATTTTATCTCATCTTAATCTAGTTCGGTAGTGCTAAACATTACTGTGTTAGCAAGCACATGGTGACACCATCTTGAAACTAAAATGTTACGCTATTAAATAAAATTTTAATAATATTATATGCTTGAAATTAATTTAAATATTACATATACTACATATCATATAAGAAAAATGTCAATGTACTGGTATTCAATGAGAACGTTATTTCAATTAATTTAGATATTTGTACAATAAGTAACATTACAAAACACAATTTTATACTAAACTGCTAAAGAACAAGCTATAAGTAACTTTGGACTTTGGAAAATGGTCTGAGGCAACAGAAAACCTATAAACTGTCTGATATCTAAAAGTCTAGGATGTCTAGGTGTTAGAGAAAAATAAAACTCTCTCTTATTCTCTACTGTATTATTTGTACACCTGCACCAACTGTTTGGCTGATTCACATTGTGAACATACAATGGGGCAAAAAAGTATTTAGTCAGCCACTGATTGTGCAAGTTTTCCTATTTAGAAAGATGAGAGAGGTCTGTTCTGTAATTTTCATCATAGGTACACCAACTATGAGAGACAAAATGAGAAAAAAAATCCAATAAATCACACTGTGGGATTTTTAAAGAATTTAATTGTAAATTATGGTGGAAAATAAGTATTTGGTCAATAACAAAAGTTCAACTCAATACTTTGTAACATAACCTTTGTTGGCAATGACAGAGGACAAACGTTTCCTGTAAGTCTTCACCAGGTTGGCACACACTGTAGCTGGTATTTTGGCCCATTCCTCCATGCAGATCTCCTCTAGAGCTGTGATTTTTGGGGCAACACAGACTTTCAACTCCTCCATACATTTTCTATGGGGTTTAGGTCTGGAGACTGGCTAGGCCACTCCAGGACCTTGAAATGTTTTTTACGGAGCCACTTCTTTGTTGCCCGAGTGGTGTGTTTGGGATCATTGACATGCTGGAAGCCCCAGCCACGTTCCATCTTCAATGCTCTCACTGATGGAAGGTTTTGGCTTAAAATCTCATGATACATGGTCCTGATCATTCTTCCCTTAACATGGATCAGCCGTCCTGTCCCCTCCGCAGAAAAACAGCCCCAAAGCATGATGTTTTCACCCCCATGCTTCACAGTAGATATGGTCCAACTCAGTATTCTTCTTCCTCCAAACACGGTGAGTTGAGTTTTTACCAAAAAGTTTTATTTTGTTTTCATCTGACCACATGATATTCTCCCCATCCTCTTCTGGATCATCTATATACTCTCTGGCAAACTTCAGACGGGCCTGGACATGTACTGGCTTAAGCAGGGGGGCACGCCTGGCACTGCAGGATCTGAGTCCCTCTCGGCATAGTGTGTTACTGATGATAGCCTTTGTTACTTTGGTCCCAGCTCTCTGCAGGTCATTCATCACGTCCCTCTGTGTAGTTCTGCGATTTTTGCTCACCTTTCTCATGATCATTTTGACCCCATGGGATGAGATCTTGCGTGGGGCCCTAGATCGAGGGAGATTATCGGTGGTCTTGTATGTCTTCCATAGTTGATATATTCACACCAAACTGTTTCCCTATTGTAGATTCACTCTTCACAGCCTGGTGCAGGTCTACAATTTTCATCCTGTTGTTCTTCAACAGCTCTTTGGTCTTGGCCATGGTTGAATTTGGAGTCTGACTGTTTGAGGCTGTGGACAGGTGTCTTTTATGAAGGTAATCAGGTCAAATAGATGCCATTAATACAGGTAACAAGTAGAGGACAGAAGAGCTTCTTAAAGAAGAAGTTACAGGTCTGTGAGATCCAGAAATCTTGCTTGTTTATGGGTGACGAAATACTTATTTTTCATCATGATTTACAATTAAATTCTTTACAAATCCTACAGTGTGATTTCGTGTTTTTTTTTTTCTCATTTTGTCTCTCATAGTTGAAGTGTACCTATGATGAAAATTACAGACCTCTCTCATCTTTCTAAGTAGGAGAACTTGCACAATCAGTGGCTGACTAAATACTTTTTTGCCCCACTGCATTTTCCATTGTCTTAGTTATTTAATTATAAACATGGCTTATGAATGGAAAGAGGGTGTAAATCCAATAAGCACCTCCTCTGCTAAATGATGCAGACTAGTGGCATAAGGAAGCTCACAACATTCAGTTGAATGAAGGAGGTGAAACACTTTCTATGTCACTTCTTCTAGATGTTTCTGTAGCAGTCTGGAGCTGAACTAATACATCATTACTAAATAATATGATCAGTGTTTTTGTCACCCTAACTTTCTTACTTCAGTGGACTCCAGGTATTAAAGTTTGTACCATGTTAATCAATTACAAATTATTTAGTTATGAATATTATTTAAGTAATTGTAAATCCCTTTAAAAAATATTTTGCCCTATTTTAGTTTCAGGAGACAATGCTGTTACCCAAAACCCTAATATTCTATGGGAAGCGATGGGAAAATCTGCTGAAATGAACTGCACTCATAATAAAGATTCAACCTACTCTCGGATGTACTGGTACCGGCAGCACCAAGGGGAGAGTTTGGAGCTCATAGTGTACACAGCAGCTGGTATTGTACCAGACTTTGGCTCGTTTGATAAAAATAAATTCTCTGCAGTAAAGGAAAATTATGCGAGTGGATTGTTCACCGTGAGGAATCTGGATCCAAGTGACAGTGCTGTGTATTTCTGCATGATAAGCAAACACAGTGATACAGAGCTACAGCAGTGCTGAACAAAAACACCTGCACTGATAAAACTGCAATAATTTATAAGGCAGGTAGAGGGACTCTTCATCTACACATAATATCCAGGTTATTACATACATACCTTGTATTTATACTTTTTGTTCTTTCATCAGCTACACTACCCATATAGATGCACTTTGTAGATATGCAATTATTGGCTGTAGCCCATTTGATTATAGTCACAGTTTAAGATCTCTTCTTTCTGCACATTTTTGAGGATTCACGTGGCTTAAAAACTTCGCTTTGAATCTGGAATGTATGCCCCTCCCATATGCTATGGATTCAAGCTAGGTTTTTTTGCATGATCTTCCTTCTTGGTGTTGCAGCTTCAATGTGAGGAGTGTACTTTAACATACATTCAGACATAACATAACATAACATACATCCCAAAAACTCCTAAAGAACCAGTCAATTTACATGGAGACATCATTACTATATGCAACCCCTCGTGTTCAAAGCATCCTGATGAGTTACATATTAAATAGTAAAACAAATATCAATCTGTACCACCGCTGGCTTTACCAGTGATGTAATTCTGAGTTCCCTATAGGTGGGCGCTGTGTCTCTGAATTGTGGGAGGAAACCCAATCAGAACCCTGTATGTAAGTGACACATGATCACAGATTAAAGCTACATCCCTTCATAACCGACATTCAGCATGATCCAAGCAGCCAGCATTATATGTGTTTTAGTGATATGTCTCAGTGGTAAAGCTTCATTTTATATTAAGATCATTTATACAATGAAACATTTCCATTTGTTTGTGTCATTGCAATGAAATTCTATCTTATTCCAGGATTTTCTCACAGTGATGATCAAGTCACCCAGACTCCTCCTGACATCTTTCTGAACCATGGAGAATCTGCTAAGATCCAGTGTTTGCACAGTGTAAAAGATTATAATCGAATCGGCTGGTACAGACAGACACAAAGCAGCGAGCTGACTTTTATTGGATATAGATTAGGAACATCAGCTGGTCAGAATGAACCAGACTTTGAGACTAAAGTGGAGATGAGTGGGGATGGAAACAAAAATGTCACTTTGACCATTAAGGATCTTTCATCGAGCGACAGTGCTGTGTATTTCTGTGCTGCATATTACACAGTGCTGCAGAGTCACTTAATTCAGTACAAAAACCTCTCTGATAAAATACTTATTAACACCTGGGGCTGTGGTTGCTGTTTAGTCAGGGCCAGGTTTCTATTGTATTGGTGTCTGGTGTCTCTTTATTCAACATACATTTTCACTCAGATTAATCAAACGGGAATGTGGTGGCCTAGTGGTTAAGATACTGGACTCTCAACCATAAGGTCTAGGGTTCAAATCCCACATCTGCCAATCTGCCACTGTTGGGTGCTTGAGCAAGTCCCTTAATCCACAAATACTTGGATTGTAGCGTGGTATCAATTGTAAGTCGCTCTGGATAAGGGCATCTGCTAAATGTATCTGTAAATGTAATCAAGTGCTGTTTTCTCATTTAATCTTAAATTATAAACCATTATTAAATTCTGCACCATTCACACTGCATACAGACACCTTGAAAGAAGACATTATGACAATTTCCTCTAGGTGGGGCTGCAATTTCATTTATTTATTTAACCAGGCGGGAGCTCTTTATTCATGCGTTTTTATACCTGCTTCAAATATTTCAGAAGTGCTAAGCAGCAGAACTTGCCGCAAGGTGGGAAACAATCCTAGACGGATCAGTTTGATAAGTCGAATTTCCTTGTTATGTTATGTTATGTTAGGTCCCTGTTCCTTGTTAGGTCTTGTGCTGTATTACTCATTTTTAAGAACTTCTTCAAATGCATAAAACTCATACAAATCAGCACCTGATTAACCACACTATGTACACGAAGTAGCATCTATATCCTAAATCTATAAGTGTTCTATATAATGTTCTATGTATATATAGTGTATTTTGTTTGAAATGCATTCATATATTGTAAAAATTTCTGTTTAATAAAATACCTGTCATTTGGTCTTAATTTAGACATTTTTTAAAATTGCTTATTTTACTTTAGGCATCACCATGAAACAACGTTTGAGAACAAACTGTACAAGCCAAAAACATTCTCAGAGGAAACAGGAAACCTAAAAATTATACTAAACGTCTTGGTGTTAGAGAGAAAATATTTATATTACATTATAGAATTGTATAATAAACATGGTTTATGCTTGGATGGAGGATGAAAATCCAATAAGCACCTCCTCTGCTGAATGCTGAAGACCAGTGTCATAAGGAAGCTCATACAGAATGCATGTGAATGGAGGAGGTGAAACAACATTGATATCATTTCCTCTAGATGTATTTGTAGCAGTCTGGAGTTAATTTTATCCATCATTACAAAGTAATATGATCAGTGTTCTCATCATCCTGACTTTCTTACTTCACTGGACTCCAGGTATTAATCTCTACACAGTATTAATGAACTGTTTACTGTGTTTAAATAGTGAATATTAAAGAACTCATTGTGCTTCACATTTTATCTTTTGCTCTATTTTAGTTTCAGGAGACAATGTTGTCACCCAAAACCCCAATATTCTTTGGGAAGCGATGGGGAAATCTGCTGAAATGAACTGCACTCATAATAAAGATGCGAGCTACCCTCAGATGTACTGGTACCGGCAGCGCCAAGGGGAGAGTTTGGAGCTCATAGTGTACACAGCAGCTGGTATTGTACCAGACTTTGGCTCATCTGATAAAAATAAATTTTCAACAACAAAGAAAAATTATGCGAGTGGATTGTTCAGCGTGAAGAATCTGGATCCAAGTGACAGCGCTGTGTATTTCTGCATGATAAGTATGCACAGTGTTACAGAGCTACAGCAGTGCTGAACAAAAACACCTGCACTGATAAAACTGCAATAATTAATAAGGCAGGTAGAGGGACTTTTCATCTACACACAGTATTCACATAATTAAATTCACACACCTTATATTTACACTTTTTGGTCTTTCATCAGCTACAGCTCCCAAATAGATGCACTTTGTAGATATGCATTTTTTGGTTGTAGCCTATTTGATGCAAGTCAAAGTTTTTAAAATTCCTGCTTCCTCCACATAAGTGGAAAACAAGATGCTTTACAGCAGTATCACTGACATACAGAATCAGTGTCTGTGTGTTGCCTAAACTAATGTATTAACACCACCACTGTGAGACCTTATTGTTAAATCAATAGTCAAAAATATTCAGACAGCGTTATGGCACTGAAAATGACAGAGCCCTTGCGTGTGCTGTGGAGGCTTTTTATTCAGTACAAAAAACCTTTCTGTCTTATTAACACTGGTCTGTGGCTGCTGTTGTCTCAGGGACAGGTTTCTACTCTATCACTCCATGACTTTCTGCTGTCTCTGTATACAACATAAATTCTCACTCAGATTAGTAAAGTGATCTGTTATCTCATTTGAACTTATATTATTATCAATTATTAAATTCTGCAATGGTCACAGCGCAGACAGATATCTGATACCTTGAAAAAAGGACTAATGACAATATCCACTAGGTGGGGTTGCAGCTTCATGTATTTATTTTACTGGAAGGGATGTGTTTATTCGTGTATTTTCATACCAGCTTAATGTAATTCCGAGACGAAAATCGTTACGGTATCAGCCTGAAACGCATCCGATATGTTTTTGCTGCTAATAGTCAAACTGAGGGAGATTATAAAGACAGATTTACAGCGACTGGAGATGGAAGATCATCAGTTTCTCTATACATTTTACAAATCATAAAGGTGGAAGACAGAGCTATTTACTTCTGTGCAGCATCTTATGCACAGTGCTACATGTGCTCTTCTAATAACAAAGCCCAGCTTGAATGAACTACACAACCCAGCTTGAATGAACTACACAACCTAGTACATATTGTTATCCAAATCAGAACTAGTTTCATTTCGCAGAATTTAATATCAGCATAGATCAGTTATCCAGCTAAATATCCTAACGTGGTTTCCACGTTGTGATTTCTTTTACGGAAATAAGGTCCATCTAGATCACTTAAATAAATGGATAGTCCTTATTTTTTTTGTCTTCAGCACTGGTGTTATATTACTCATTATGATGAGCTTCTTTAAATGAATGTACATCACAGAAATCACCAGGTACACCTGCTTAACTACAACATTTACATGAATCAAGATCCAAGTTGTGCATCTTTAAGAGTTCACAGACTGTTTTGCTTTTTGACGTATTTTAAAAACCTAAACTGCATGAAAGGTTATGCTATTAAAATGAATTTTAAAGACTACTTTATGCTTGAAATACATTTAAATATTATAATACATATAAGAATATATGAAAAATGTTAATATATTGGTATTCATTTTGAACTTTATTTCAACTTGTTTACATATTTTTACGCTACGCATCATCACAAAACAAAATTTGATACCAAACTGCTAAAGAACAAGCCATAAGTAACTTTGGAAAAGGGTCTGAGACAAAAGGAAGCCTATAATTTGTCTGATATCTACAAATCTAGGTGTTGGAGCGAATAAAATCTCTTTCTTACTCTCTGCTGTATTGTTTGTACATGTGCACCAGCTGTTTAGATTATTCACATTATGAATATATATTACCATGTTTCACAATACAGTTTCCATTTCCTCAGTTCTTTAATTATTAACATGATCTATGAGTAGAAAAAGGGTTTAAATCCATAAGCACCTCCTCTGCTAAATGATGCAGACTAGTGCCACAAGGAAGCTCATACACAACGAATTCAGGAGGTGAAACTCTTTTTATATGACTTTCTCTAGATGTTTCTGTAGCAGTCTGGAGCTGATCCAATACATCATAACAAAATAATATGATCAGTGTTTTTGTCACCCTAACTTTCTTACTTCACTGGACTTCAGGTATTAAAGTCTATACAATGTTAATCAATTATTTACTGTGTTTAATGATGAATATTAATTAATTGTGAACCCTTTTTTAATCTTTTGCCCTATTTTAGTTTTAGGAGATAATGGTGTCACCCAAAACCCCAATATTCTTTGGGAAGCGATGGGAAAATCTGCTGAAATGAACTGCACTCATAATAAAGATGTGAGGTACTCTCAGATGTACTGGTACCGGCAGCACCAAGGGGAGAATTTGGAGCTCATAGTGTACACAGCAGCTGGTATTGTACCAGACTTTGGCTCATTTGATAAAAATAAATTCTCTGCAGTAAAAGAAAATTATGCAAGTGGATCGTTCAGCGTGAAGAATCTGGATCCAAGTGACAGCGCTGTATATTTCTGCATGATAAGTGAACACAGTGTTACAGCAGTGCTGAACAAAAACACCTGCACTGATAAAACTGCAATAATTAATCAAGCAGGTAGAGGGACTCTTCATCTACACTTAGTCCAGATAATTTGATTCACAAAACTTGTATTTACACTTTTTGGTCTTTCATCAGCTACAGCACCCACATAGATGCACTTTGTAGATATGCAGTTATTGGTTGTAGCCCATTTGATGCATGATCCCTTCTTCTCACCCATCAGTTAAAACAACCCCCACAAATTTATTACTGCTCAGATATTATTTGTGCTAGGGACAGTCCTCCCTACAGCAATGGCACTGACATATTAGTGTCTTAATCTATACTAGTGTATTAACAGCCATTATGATTTTCAGTATCTTACTGTCAAATCAAGAGTCAAAATATCCAGCCAGCAGTAAGTTACAGACAGTGCCATACAGGAGCATTAACACACATGGTAAAGAGAAAAATTGAGCACTTTAGTAAATAACTGTACATAAAATGTAATATTATGTAATGTAATCTCAGGTATTTCAATTATTTTTTTAATGAAAAATATATTCCGTTTTATAATCATTTTCATACAGAATGATCCCCTGCTGTTAACAACAGTCACAAAACTCTTCCTGACTTTACCAAGAAACTATCAGCTATCAGCCAAACTATCGGCTATCAGAGAGCAATCAGTACATCTTCTTGGATATCTAAAAATGCAGAACAAACATTACATATTCTCCTCATCATTATAATGTCATTACCAATAAGGAAAAGTGATGAAATTATGGAAATCACAGGGACGATAGACATGTTAATGCTATGCGAATGTTACAAAATGGAAACAAAATAGAAACATCTTGATTTAATGAAGGCAACGCACACTGATGCCTGTACCACAACTGGCTTTACCAGTGATGTAATTCTGAGTTCCCTATAGGTGGGCGCTGTGTCTGTGAATTGTGGGAGGAAACCCAATCAGAACCCTATATGTGACACATGGACACTGTTTAAAACCACATCCCTTCATTCAGACATTCAGCATGATCCGAGCAGCCAGCATTATATGGGTTTCAGTGATATGTCTCTGTGGTAAAATTTTACATCATGTTAAGATCATTTAAGCAATGAAATATTTCCATTTGTTTGTATCATTCCAATGAAATTCAAATCTTATTCCAGGATTTTCTCACAGTGATGATCGAGTTCTCCAGACTCCTCCTGACATCTTTAGCAAACATGGAGAATCTGCTAAAATCCAGTGTTTGCACAGTGTACCGAATTATAATCAAATCAATTGGTACAGACAGACACAAAGCAGCGAGCTGACATTTATTGGATATCTATTAGAAACGTTAGATGGTAAAAAGGAAGCAGATTTTGAGACTAAAGTGGAAATGAGTGGAGATGGAAACAAAAATGTCTCATTGACCATTAAGGATCTTTCATCGAGCGACAGTGCTGTGTATTTCTGTGCTGCATATTACACAGTGCTGCAGAGTCACTCAATTCAGTACAAAAACCTCTCTGATAAAATTCTTATTAACACCTGGAGCTGTGGCTGCTGCTGTCTCAGGGCCAGGTTTGTATTATATCAAGGCCTGGTGTCTCTGTATACAACATAAATTCTCATTCAGAGTAATCAAGTGCTCTGTTATCTCATTTGATCTTAGGTTTTAAACCATTATTAAATTCGGCGGCATTCATACTGCACACAGACACTTGAAAGAAGAAATAACAACAATTTCCTCTAGGTGGGGCTGCAGCTTCTTTCATTTATTAGCTGGGCGGGAGATCTTTATTCATGCATTGTCATTCCTGCTTAAAATATTCCAGAAGTGGTAAGCAATCCTAGACAGATCAGTTAGTTAGGTGAATTTCCTTGTTATGTCCGCCCTCAGGTCTGGTGCTGTATTACTCAGTTTTAAGAACTTCCTCAAATGAAAAAACCTCACACAAATCAGCACCTGATTAACCACACTATGTACATGAAGCAGCATCTATATCCTGAATCTGTAAGTGTTCTCAGACACTGTTTTGCTTTATGATGTAAAAAATGTGTAAAATGAAAATTAATAACACTTCATAAAGTGTAAGCTATTAAAACGAAATTTGTATATAATGTATTGTTTGGAAAATTAAATATTGTAAAATGTTCTGTTTTATAATTCCCAGGCAAAAGAAAAATACCAGTCAATTGGTCTTAATTTATAATGTTATATATTTTTTTCTTTTACTATAAGCATCATCACGAAACAACATTTGAGAACAAACTGTACAAGCCAAAAAAAAAAAAAGAAAAAAAAAAACCAGTCTGGCAAATTGGGAACCCTAAAAATGATACTAAAAGTATAGGTGTTAGAGAAAGAAATATTTGTATATCTTAATTTCTGATGCATTGTTATTAAACCTGAAACAACTTGTAGGTGTTTCTTATTGTCAACATAAATTACTATGTATAACAAAATATTTTCCACTTTCTTAGATCTTGAATTATAAACATGGTTTATGCTTAGATGGAGGGTGAAAATCTAAGAAGCACCTCCTCTGCTGAATGAGAGAGACCAGTGTCATAAGGAAGCTCATACAGAATTCATGTGAATGGAGGAGGTGAAACAGTTTTGATATCATTTCCTCTAAATGTATTTGTAGCAGTCTGGAGTTAATCTTATCCATCATTATAAAATAATATGATCAGTATCCTCATCATCCTGACTTTCTTACTTCACTGGACTCCAGGTATTAAACTCTACACAGCATTAATGAACTGGTTACTGCTTTTAAATAGTGAATATTAATGAAGTCATTATGCTTGACATTTGATATTTTGCTCTCTTTTAGTTTCAGGAGACAATGGTGTCACCCAAAACCCCGATATTCTCTGGGAAGTGATGGGAAAATCTGCTGAAATGAACTGCACTCATAATAAAGGTTCCGGCTACCCTCAGATGTACTGGTACCGGCAGCGCCAAGGGGAGAGTTTGGAGCTCATAGTGTACACAGCAGCTGGTATTGTACCAGACTTTGGCTCATTTGACAAAAATAAATTTTCAGCAGCAAAGGAAAATTATGCGAGTGGATCGTTCATCGTGAAGAATCTGGATCCAAGTGACAGCGCTGTGTATTTCTGCATGATAAGTAAACACAGTGTTACAGAGCTACAGCAGTGCTGAACAAAAACACCTGCACTGATGAAACTGCAATAATGAATGGAGCAGGCAGAGGGACTCTTCATCTACACACATTATCTAGATTATTAGGTTCACGCACCTTGTATTAACACTTATTGTTCTTTCATCATCTACACCACCCATATAGATACACTTTGTAGATATGCAATTATTGGTTGTAGCCCATTTGATGCATGTTACAGTTTTTTAAGAGCCCTGCTTCCTGCACATAAGTGGAAAGCAAACCCCAAAGGTTTATCACTGGTCAGATATTATTTGGGTTCTGTACTGTTTTCTTTACGGCAGTAACACTGACATACAGAATCATTGTCTGTGGTTTGCCTAGACTAGGGAATGATCAAATCAAGTCAAAAATGTCAAGACAGCACAACGGCACTGGAAATGATATGGAACCATTTTCTTGTGCTGCAGAGGTGCTTTATTCTGTACAATACCCTCTCTGATAAAAATTATTAAACCTGGGTCTGTGGCTGCTGTCGTCTCAGGGTCAGGTTTCTACTCCATCACTGTCCGTGATTTTCTGGTGCCTCTGTATACAACATAAATTCTCACTCAGATTAATAAAGCTCTCTGTTATTTCATTTGATCTTAGATTATAATCTATTATTAAATTGTGTGCTGTTCACAATGCATACACATATCTTGATAACTTGAAAAAATAACTAATACTTTCCTCTTGGTGGTGCTGCAGCTTCATGTATGTATTTTTTGGGGGGAAGGTGTTTAGTCATGTATTTTAACACCAGCTTAATCTAATTCAGAGACGCTAAACTTTCGGTATCAGCGAGCACATGGAAACACCAGCCTGAAACATCAGATATGTTTTTTCCACTAATAATCAAACTGAGGGAGATTATAAAAACAGATTTATAGTGGAAGTCAGAGCTATTTACTTCTGTGCAGCTTCTTATGCACAGTGCTATATGTGCTCTTCTAATAACAAAACCCAGTTTGAATGAACTAAACAACCTGGTACGTATTGCTGTCCATATTCAAACAAATTTCATTTCATAGAAGCTAAGATGAGCATAGATCAGTTATTTAGCTAAATATCCTTAGGTGGTTGGCACATTGTGATTTCCTTTACAGAAATAAGGTCAATCCAGATAATTTATTGAAGGGAAAGTCATTGTTTGTGCAGCACTTCAGCACTGGTGTTGTATTACTCATTTTTAAGAGCTTCTTTAAGTGAATAAACCACACACAAATCACCAGGTACAGCTGCTTAACTACAGTATTTACATGAATCAATATTCAACTCGTGCATCTTTAGGAGTTCAAGGCCTGTTTTGCCTTTTGATGTATTTTAAAAAATCTAAACTGCATGAAAGGTTATACAATTAAAATGAGATTTCAAGAATAATTTAAGCTTGAAATGCATTTAAATATTATAATACATACTATAAGAAAAATGTCAATGTATTGGTATTCATTTTTAACTCAATTTCAACTCATGTACTTATTTTTACACTAGGCATCATCCTGAAACAAAATTTGATACCAAGCTGCTAAAGAACAAGCCATAAGTAACTTTGGAAAATGGTCGGAGACAAAACGAAATCTATAAACTGTCTGATATCTAAAAGTCTAGGTGTCAGAGATAATTAAATCTTTGTTTCTCTCTCCAGGTGTTGTTTGTACACCTGCATCAACTGTTTAGAAGATTCACACTGTGAACATATATTACCATGTATCGCAATATATTTTAAATTTTGTCAGTTCTTTAATTATTAACATGATTTGTGGGTGGGAAGAGGGTGTAAATCCAATAAGCACCTCCTCTGCTAAATGATGCAGACTTAGTGACATAAGGAAGCTCATACACAACTCATGTGAATGCAAGAGGTGACATGCTTTTTTATGACTTTCTCTAGATGTTTCTGTAGCAGGCTGGAGCTGATCTAATACATCATTACAAAATAATATGATCAGTATTATTGTCACCCTAACTTTCTTACTTCACTGGACTCCAGGTATTACAGTCTGTACAGTGTTAATCAATTATTTACTGTGTTTAATACTGAACATTAATTAAAATCTTTTGCTCTATTTTAGTTTTAGGAGACAATGCTGTCACCCAAAACCCTAATATTCTCTAGGAAACGATGGGAAATTCTGCTGAAATGAACTGCACGCATAATAAAGAAGCGAGCTACTCTCGGATGTACTGGTACCGGCAGCACCAAGGGGAGAGTTTGGAGCTCATAGTGTACACAGCAGCTGGTATTGTACCAGACTTTGGCTCATTTGATAAAAATCAATTTTCATCAGTAAAGGAAAATTATGCGTGTGGATCGTTCACCGTGAAGAATCTGGATCCAAGTGACAGCGCTGTGTATTTCTGCATGATAAGCAAACACAGTGATACAGAGCTACAGCAGTGCTGAACAAAAACACCTGCACTGATAAAACTGCAATAATTAATAAGGCAGGCAGAGGGACTCTTTAGCCACACTTAGTCCAGATAATTTGATTCATGCACCTTGTATTTACACTTTTTGGTCTTTCGTCAGCTACAGCACCCATATAGATGCACTTTGTACATACGCAGTTGTAGGTTGTAGCCCATTTGATGCAAGTAACAGTTTTTAAGAGCCCTCCTTCCTCCACATAAGTGGAAAGAAAATACTGGTCAGATATAATATATGTGTGTGTATGTGTATGTGTGTGTGTGTGTGTGTGTGTGTGTGTGTGTGTGTGTGTGTCATCTAGTGTATTAACAGCACTGATGATTTTCAGCACCTTTCTGTCAAATCAATAGTCAAAATATCCACATAGTAGTATCCCAGCAAACAATGGATGTTCCCAGGACATTCACTGACATCCTTATTTGGGTACATTTGAAATTTCCTGTAGGACATTTCTAGACCTGTAAGGACATTCGCAATAGGTTCTATGCTAGAACTGATTGAACCTTTGCAAACACGCATTCTTGGGACGTTCGGTAACCTGCCAGTATAGTCCTCAAGTAATCTTATTTTTGTTACCTTTAGAGAACGTCCAGATACAGTTTATCACGATGCATGGCAACCAGCTGATTTAAAAGATTATTAGCTACGACGCTAGTTTACACATTAAATGTCTATGTAGGAAGCAGCCAGTGTAAATGTATGCCATAGCGCGAATAAACAGGAACCTGTTTATCTATATATTTACTGAATTTATTGGAGAAAACTAGAACATAAAGTATGGTATATACAAAGGGTATATTTGCTGGAGTTTTTTGGGAAATTGTAGCATATAAGTGTTTAACAGGGAATTAGATCCCTGGACTCACGGTTCTGGGGATGTGATGTCAGATAATGACATGCTGGGTCACTTCAGTCGGTGTCACACTCATATGGGGTGTCAGAGGGGTAAATTCAGGATAAGCGGTAGATTTAAGAGATGGAGAGTGGTGGCAGTGTTGGTTCGGGGGACGTCCTCGGGACGTGTTTTTGTTAGCTGGGATGGCACTAACAGTGACCTACAGGAGGATTAACACACACGGTCCATATAAATACATCACTTTATTCTCTAACTGTACATGTAATGTAATGCAATGTTTGTTTGTTTATTTAACGTCACTATCGGCATCAGTGGGCATTTCAGTGACACACACACACACGGTTACAATTGTACACACGGTTTACATCAAGACTACTCCTATATAAACACTCCAATATAAACAATGCCAGTTTAGAGTAATGAATTAACTTAATACGCATGTCTTCGGACTGTGGGAGAAAACGGAAGTACCCAGAGTAAACCCACGCAGAGACGGGGAGGGCATGCAGACTCCACACACAACACGCCCAGGTCGCTCCACCCTCGGATTGAAACTGGAACCTTCTTGCTGTGAGGCGCTACCCACTTAGCCACTGTGCCGCCCTGTAATGCAATGTAATCTCAGATTTTTCCATTTAATTGTAAAGAAATTAATAATCCGTTCTTTTCATACAGGATGATATCTGCTGCCAACAACACTCACCAAACTCCTGCTGAATTTGTCAAGAATGACGAGGAATAGACAGATTTTAACTGTTCCCACTCCTTCCCAAACTATCGGCTATCTGTGAACAATCAATTACATCTTCTTGGATATCTAAACATGCAGAACATCATTACATAGTCTCCTCACCATTGAAATTTCAACACTAACAAGGAAAAGTGATGCAATTATGGAAATCACAACACATATTAATAATATAAAAAATATGGAAGCAAAGATTAGAAACATCTCGATTTAACGGAAGCTTTCGTGTGGCTAACTGACTTTGCTTTTATTCTGGCTTTTATATCCCTCCTACATGCCACGGATTGGAGCTAAGTTATTTGCATATCTTCCTTCTTGGTGTTGCAATTTCAATTCAGTGCACATTAATATACATTAAGCACACCAAACAATTCCTAAAGAACCAATCAATTTGGATGGAGATGGGTGCAGCATCATTATTATTTGTAACCCCATGTGTTCTAGGCATACTGTTGAGTTACACATTAAATAATAAAACTAATATGAATGATGCCTGTACCACAGCTGACTTTACCAGTGATGTAATTCTGAGTTCCCTATAGGTGGGCTCTGTGTCTCTGAATCATAGGGGGAAACCCAATCAGAGCCCTGTATGTAAGTGAAACATGATCACAGTTTAAAACCACATCCCTTCATAACAGGCATTCAACATGATCCAAGCAGCCAGCATTATATGTGTTTCAGTGATATGTCTCAGTGGTAAAGTTTTACATTATGTTACGATCATTTAAGCAATGAAACGTTTCCATTTGCTTGTATCATTCCAATTAAATTCAATCTTATTTCAGGATTTTCTCGCTGTGATGATCGTGTCATCCAGACTCCTCCTGACATCTTTAGAAAACATGGAGAATCTGTTCAGATCCAGTGTTTGCACAGTATATCGAGTTATAATCAAATCAACTGGTACAGACAGACACAAAGCAGCGAGCTGACTTTTATTGGATATCTATTAGGAACGTTAGATGGTCAAAAGGAAGCAGATTTTGAGACTAAAGTGGGATGAGTGGGAATGGAAACAAAAATGTCACTTTGACCATTAAGGATCTTTCTTTGAGCAACAATGCTGTCTTTTTCTGTGCTGCATATTACACAGTGCTGCAGAGTCAATAAATTCAGTACAAAAACCACTGATAGTTCAATTAACACCTGGACTGTGGCTGCTGTTGACTCAAGGCCAGGTTTCTACTCTATCTTCTGTTGTTTCTGTATACAACATAAACTCCCACTCAGATTAATAAAGTTGCTTTGTTGTCTCATTTGATATTAGATTATAAACCATTAATACATTTGTACTGCATACAGACATCTGACATCTTAAACTAATGACAATTTCCTCTAGGTGGTGCTGGAGCTTCATTTATTTATTTAGCATGAGAAGAAATTTATTCAAGCCTTTTCATATCTGCTTAATCCAATTCAGGGGTGCCAAACTGCATGATGCAAGGCGGGAACCCTCATGCTGCTTTAATTATGTTGTTCATCATGTAATGACGCCATATCCTGTCTTTGTGCTATTGGCACTACATTAGTCTGTCAAGTTCTGTGGATCTACCTCACCTGAATATCTTTGTTGTCTTTCCCCATTTTTAATCAATATGATCAGATTTCCATTTAAATTCATCATTTTTTTGAACTTCCTCTCAGGTAATATTGTTAACCCATCAATACACACAATCTATTAATATTTTACATTATTAATACAAATCAGTTGTTAATCCTGTCTAACTTTTCCTCTAGGATCTTTGATTTGTAAAGAGGTTCTTCAAACTCCTGCTGATGTTCTGTGTTCACCTGAGCAGAGCGTAACTCTGTCCTGCAACCACAGTATCTCAAGCCATTACACCATTTTGTGGTATCAGCATTCACCAGGAGAAGCCAGCCTGAAACTCATTGGTTATGCTTATTTAGATAACATGAAAGACATAGAGAAGGAATATAAGAGTGATTTTTCATTGACTGGAGATGGAAGATCATCAGTTTCTCTACACATTTCAAAAACCAGAAAAGTCAAGGACAGCGCTATGTACTTCTGTGCAGCTTCTCACACAGTGCTACACATATCCTCTACTAATAACAAAAACCCATCTTGAAGGAACAGCACAGACTGATACACCTGCATAACTACTTCAGGGGCCACGCCAAACACACTGCTGACTCTCACAAGATCATTATAGAAACAATGTTTGAAGTAATTTCATTCACTTTATATATGGTAACTTCTCCCACTGTTTGTCAAGTCACTTTAGGTCTCTGTGGGTAATCCACTCATCGCTATTCGGCAGCATAGCCAATTCAACTACCCACATGTTTTGACATTATCTGGATTATACCCTCAAGGAAGAACATGCCAATCTCCACATAGATGGTACACAGAGCTCAGGATTTCAATCCATGATTCTTCTGCACCACTGTGTGACCCCGAAGCCACTAACTAGATATTCCAAAAGCTGAAAAACAAGATGTGGATTTTCTTTTCGTCTCTAGGTGGTACTGTAGTTCATTTAACTGGGGGAAGAAATGAGCTTCATCCCACAATTGTATTGGATCAGTTAATTCTGTTGTGTTATATATGTGCCATACTACTTGTTGTTCGACTTATTGCATGAAAACAAAATATAAGTTATTTTGGTTTTAAAATATTCAGTTAATTGTAACCTCTTGAAGAAAATATTACAAGCCTGATAAAGTAATTTCTGATGCAGTTTAGACTCATTCATAGACACTCTGAATTTTCCACTTTGCATTTGTTTACACCAGAAACAACGGGCACAATGATGTCATATCCTGCCTCATTGCTGTCAATGTGACACCAGATGAAAATGATTCCTCTAACCTGTCCTTCATGAGTTTCTTTCATAAGCTTAAATTAGCCAATATGATCAGATTGCCCTTAAACATCATCATCTGTGTGATCTGTCTGTCAGGTAATCTTTTTACTCCATCAATAAATAATACATAATTAAACTGTGAGGTTAATTATATTCTGTTACTAATTAATTCAACACTTTTCTTTTCATGTAGGATTTCTGATTTGTAAAGAGGTTCATCAATCTCCTGCTGATGTTCTATGTTTACCTGAGCAAAGTGTAACTCTGACCTGCAACCACAGCATCTTGAACTATAACATAGTATTATGGTATCAGCGAGCACATGATGACACCAGCCTGAAACTCATCGGACATGTTTATATCACTAGTAATCAAACTGAGGAAGATTATAAAGACAGATTTATAGTGACTGGAAATGGAAAATCATCAGTTTCTCTACACATTTCCCAAATTAGAAAAGTGGATGACAGAGCTATTTACTTCTGTGCAGCTTATTATGCACAGTGCTACACATGTGCTCTCCTAATAACAAAAGCCCAGCTTGAATAAACTACATAACCTGGTGCACCTGCTTAACCACACCAGAAATTGCATCAAACATCAAACTGCTTACATTGTCACCACTTTGTCACTAATGTAACAATTTGCGATTTCATTTAAGAGAAACTGAGATCAGGACTGGCCACAGTTAAATATCCTCAATTTTGTCAGGGTACTCTGGCATTCTCCCACATTCCAAAGACATGTGTTAGGTCAAGTGGCATGTCTAAATTGCCCAAGTGTGAGTGGAAGTGTGTGTGAGTGAGTGAATTTGCCCTACAATGGATTGGGACCCATGTTGTCAGTTAAGTTCCAGCTCCCTACGACCCTCACTGGTATGAAAATAAATGAATGAAATCTAGGGACTTGCTATAACAAAAAAATAATGTGTACTCTACCCTATCAGTGATCTGTTCCAAATTTCATTTGACATCTGTTGTCATAATAATGGGTGTGCTTTATCATGCTGTGACATCATATCCTTTCCTGCCATTGAAATTACAATCACAGAACCTATTCCCAAACCAAATTTCATTTTATTCATTTTAAGCTGTTATTAGTGTAAATGAATTAAAATGATCCGATTTCAATTTCAGTTCATAATTTCATTATGCTGCCTCTCAGGTAATGAGTTGCTTTAAAATGAAATGAAATGAAACCATTAACTGTGATTTATTGTACATTTTGTTTTGGACACAGGTTCATTTATTTGCAAGTATGTCCATCAAGCTCCTGCTGATGTTCTGTGTTCACCTGGTCAGAATGTAACTTTGACCTGCAACCACACAATTCCAATATCTGATACAATATTGTGGTATCAGCAAGCACATGGACACAACAGTCTGAACCTCATTGGCTATGCAAGTTACAAGACTATTAAACAATTTGGAGAAGGATATAAAAGTGATTTCACCATGACCGGAGATGGAGAATCATCAGTTTCTTTACATATATCCCAAACCAGTAAAGTGGAGAGCAGAGCAATATACTTCTGTGCAGTTTTTAAAGCACAGTGATATGTATGTCATTTTCTGATAACAAAAACCTTCTACAGTGCATCCGGAAAGTATTCACAGTGCTTCACTTTTTCCACATTTTGTTACGTTACAGCCTTATTCCAAATTGTATTAAATTAATCTCTTTCCTCAAAATTCTACACAAAATACCCCATTATGACCATGTGAAAAAAGTTTTCTTGAGAGTTTCTGAAAATGTATTAAAAATAAAAAACTAAGAAATCACATTTAAACGTAAAGTATTCACAGCCTTTGCCATGAAGCTCAAGATTGAGTTCAGGGTGTATCTGTGTTTCAACTGATCATTCTTGAGATGTTTCTAACAGCTTAAATGGAGTCCACCATTTTATTAAATCCAGTTGATTGGAAATGATTTTGGATAAGCACCACACCTGTCCCTATATAAGGTCCCACAGTTTGACTGATTGACATGTAGAGCGCAAAACACCAAGCATGAAGTCAAAGGAATTGTCCTATAGACCTCGGAGACAAAATTTGGTCTCGAGGCACTAAATCTGGGGGAAGGATACAGAAAGATTTCTGCTGCTTTTGAAGGTCCAATGACACAGTGGCCTCCCATCATTCGTAAATGGAAGAAGTTTGGAGCCACCAGGACTCTTCCTAAAGCGGGGCCGGCCGTCTAAATTGAGCGATCAGGGGAGAAGGGCCTTTTGTTAGGGATGTGACCAAGAACCTGATGGTCACTCTGTCAGAGCTCCAGTCGTTCCTCCGTGGAGAGAGGAGAACCTGCAGAAGGACAACCATCTCTCTGCAGCAATACCACCAATCAGGCTGTATGGCCAGAGTGGCCCAGGCGAAAGCCACTCCTTAGTAAAAGGCACAAGGCCAGCCGTCTGGAATTTGCCAAAAGGCCACCTGAAGGACTCTCAGGACCATGAGATACAAAATTCTCTGGTCTGATGAGACTAAGATTGAACTCTTTGGTGTGAATGCCAGGCGTCATGTTTGGTGAAAAACCAGGCACTGCCTCATCACGAGGCCAATACCATCCCTAACAGTCAAAGCATGGTGGTGGCAGCATCATGCAAATGGGGATGTTTTTCAGCAGGCAGGAACTGGCAGAACTAGTCAGGATAGAGGGAAAAGATGAATGCAGCGATGTACAGAGGAATCCTTGATGAAAACCTGCTCCAGAGCGCTCTTGACCTCAGATTGGGGCCGACGGTTCATTTTTTCAGCAGGACCAAACACCTGAAGTACACAGCCAATATATCAAAGGAGTGGCTTTCAGGATCACTCTGTGAATGTCTTGGAGTGGCCCAGCCAGAGCCGAGACTTTGAATCCGATCTG
Source organism: Ancistrus triradiatus (assembly GCA_025084515.1). NCBI lineage: Eukaryota > Metazoa > Chordata > Actinopteri > Siluriformes > Loricariidae > Ancistrus > Ancistrus triradiatus. The sequence continues at coordinate 37,570 of JAJAGP010001479.1, forward strand.
AACATCTCTGGAGAGATCTGAAAATGGCTGTGCACAGACGTCTCCCATCCAACCTGATGGAGCTTCAGAGGATACTGCAAAGAAGAATTAGCAAAACTGGCCTAAAGATAGGTGTGAAATGTTGCCAGCTTGTGGCATCATATTCAAAAAGACTTGAGGCTGTAGTTGCTGCCAAGGTGGGGTTCTACAAAGTATTAAGCCAAAGCTGTGAATACTTATGTAAATATGATTTCTTTGTTTTTTAATTTTAATAAATTTTCAAAACTCTCAAGAAAACTTTTTTCACATGGTCATAATGGGGTATTTTGTGTAGAATTTTGAGGAAAGAGATTAATTTAATACAATTTGGAATAAGGCTGTAACGTAACAAAATGTGGAAAAAGTGAAGCGCTGTGAATACTTTCTGGATGCACTGTATATTTGCCACAGAAACAGACTACTGTCAGCAAACAGGTGCACAGATGATTACATATCCCTTATCGAGAGCGACTTTCAATTGATGCAATTTTAAAATCCAAGCAATTGTGGGTTAAGGGTCTTGCTCAGGGACCTAACACTGGCAGCAGTGGGATTTGAACCCTGGACCCTAGGCTACCACAGTCCACATATTCATCTGTGCAGTGTAACAAAGTATGAAATAAATGTAGAAGGTGGCCTCAATTCCAGATAGTACAAGTATAGCAGTGTGTGGTCTTGGTGAGGTGAAAGAAACTGCTCCAAAACCTGTTTGACCTACCTTTGATTCTGCAAAGCCTCTTTCCTTTATTGGACAGCTTGTGATTGGGGTCCATTATGAAACTCCAAGCCTACTTATTCCATATTTAAATAAAAATGTGGGCAGACTGGTGTTGATGATGGATTGTGCAGGTTTTCATGTTCACTCTGTACTGACTTTGGGTGTTTCCCAAAGCATTGGTGCTAGGATGCTAACATAGTTAGCAACTTACAAAAGTGCATTGCAACCTGCATAGTTTCAGCTCTTTAAGTTGCTAACATAGTTAGTGTCGTGGTTTTTTGACAGAATGCATGCTGATCACTTAATCAAAAAATCACACTCAAGCAGAATCAAAGTTTCAGAGGAGAGGCAGACAAGTTTATTGCAAGCAATAAGGGACATCCTCACACCACAGCAGAGGTGCGAAGAAGCCAAAGAGCCACAATATCTCTGGCCCCTTTATATACAACTGCAGTCAAGGTCAGAACATTATGTCATCATTGTTTTCCAACTTTTAGAACACTTGGCTGCCCAGGCGCCCCACCCGTATTCCTCCATTGTCCCCCCCCTCAGGGTCATCCTGAACTGACAAGTGAAACTTGTATCCCAGTTTTTTAGTTTCAGCATCAATCTCTAATTTCTACATATAAATTGTATTCAATTCTTACATAATTTATTAAATCCAGATCATGATTACTCTCTGTGACCATGTAAAAGCTTTAAACTAACACACTTTAACATCAAATAAATATAGTTATTCATCATATGCACTTACAGAATAAAAGGATCACTTGGAATAAAATTTACTTATTAATCAAATTACAAATAACTGAGTAGTAATTATAACACATGAACATGTGAAATACCCAAGTTACTGGAGTTTACAACAAGTCTCTGTATAAAAACTCTTACGCACACACACAACATACCCACACTTCACAAAAAACTGGTGAACACTTCAAGGCCAAAGGAACATTTTTGTACTTTCTCAGTTAGGCTGAGACGCACCTGCAAATCATGTCTTAAAGAGACTTATTCTGAACGAGTGACATCACCACAATTAGAAATGCAAATATATCAGATGTAAATAATTATATGGGTACAAAAATGTGTGGCCTCCGCAGCCACAAAGGCACATGTGTCCAGTAGATCCTCAACATTAGCAACTATTCTTTTTGGGAAAAGCACCCTTTATTAGTGCCACAGCCATTTCCTTTTATACAAGAGATCGACTCGGATCAGTCAGTTCATGTTTAGCTGGTGTGATCTGCTCATATCTCTATTTAGCAGTAACAACAAACTCACAACCATGGGGGAATTAAATTCACTACATCAAGGAATAGTGCAGTAGGATCTAGCATGTCCACAGTTATTGATCTTAAAGGGATCGCTCCATGTACTGTTACCAAACACTCAAAAGCCTACTGAAGCGCTGAACAAGTGGCAGGCTATGTCCACTAGGTGGTGCTGTGGTCTCGGTCATGTATTTCAGTGAGTAGGGGATCTGAACTGCTCACATTGAGTGACATTATCTTCATGATGATCATCAGCACTGATAATATGCCATTTTCAATACTAATATCTGTTATTTTAGATTGCTAGGTGTGATCAGTGTTATAATGGTATCATATTCTGTCTAACAAAACTCCTGTGCCAACCGGTTCTCTCTTGGCTCGTCTGTATCATCATTTATGTTAATAATTATGATCAGGTTATCTTAAGCTGTCTCTCAGGTAATATCACTGGTAACTAGCAACACATTAAGTCACAGAAGCTACTGTTTTAATGCTTATTTATATTTGCAACATTTACCAGACACCATTATCCATAGTGATTTACAACTAAGCTGATCAGTTAAAGCTTGGAGCTTTGCCACTTCTAATTAGTAGCCCAGGGCCTTAACCATTGATCCACCACTGACTATTCACGCTGTACTGTGGCATATGATTTTGTTTCTTATCATTACTTAAGACCTTTCCCTACTGGTATTTGTAATGAGACTGTGGTAGCCTAGCAGTTAAGGTACTGGACTATGGACCAGAAGGTCCAGGGTTCAAATCCCACCTCTGCCAAGCTGCCACTGTTGGATCCTTGAGCCCGGTAAATATAACCCACAATTGCTTGCATTGTACGATTGTATCAATTGTAAGTCGCTCTGGATAAGGGTGTCTGCTAAATGCTGTAAATGTAAATGTCTGTCTCAAATGTTATAATAATGGACTGGGTCTTAGTGTTCATCACAAAACATATGTCATATCCTCTTACATATTTGACAATATGACACCAATTCTTGAGCTAAGTACTGGTTTAGCTCTGATATACTCAACTGTTTGAGTTAAAATTAAATAATATGACCAGTTTTTCCTTCAATTATTCATCATCTTTGTGAGCTGCCTGCCAGGTAATATTTTTAAGAAATCCATGAATAGAATCTAAATGCATGACAATATTAACATTTATCTGCTAATACATCTGTCTGGCTTTTTTTCTAGGTTTAATTTGCAAAGATGTCCATCAAACTCCTGCTGATGTCCTGTGTTCATCTGAGCAAAATGTAACTCTGACCTGCAACCACAGCATCCCGAGATATGACACAATCATTTGGTATCAGCAAGAGCATGGGGAGACAAGTCTGAAATTCATTGGTTATGCCACAGATACCCATACCAAAAAATACATAATTGATTTTGTCAAGACTGGAGATGGGGAATCATCAGTTTCTCTACACATTATCCAAATAAGAAAAGTGGAGGACAGAGTTACACACAGTGCTACACAAGTGCTCTTCTAATAACAAAAATCTAGTTTCATTAATTATATAGGTTCATGCACCTGCTTAACCACAACAGTAGTGACACCAAGAACAAACTCTATATATTATCCTTAAACACCACTCTGTCAGTATGGTAACGATTTGTGATTTAATTTTACTGAAAAAAAGAACAGTCTAGATCTGGACTGAATTTCCCTGCGATGTTTGTTCTTAGCTTGTGTGTGTGTGTGTTTTCTTCTGGAATCTATGTCAGCCTCTTTTGCATTCCTTTTTAATGTACACATATATATGGCATCATGGTTCCAAAATTGGTAAGTGCCCTGTTAGGGTTGTAATGCTATCTATGGATGGTTCCTGCCTTGCATCCTGTGGTTTCCCATATTATCTAGATAAACTATGCAGATGAATATTGTCCATGCATTCTCATTCCATAATAAAGGAGTAGGTTAACACCATTAGTTTCACTTGTTTCAGTTTCACTGTCATAAGGGGTTGTTTAACACCATTTTTCAAGGAAACATTTCTGTAAATCTATTACATATGCTGACAAGTCCCAATATGATTATCACTCTCATCCTTGTTACTACATTATTCATGTGCCATATCGGTAATCTAAGATTTTGCTAATTACATATATTATTTTTGTTTGTTTGGTTTTTTCATGAAATGCATAATCATAGTGTTCTGTACATCTAAAATTAATTGCTGACTTCCACCTGTTCCTTTTTCCAGGATGTTCTTCTGCTGCTAACATCCACAAAACTCCTTGTGACTTCATCAAGAAGAAGTGTGAATCTACAGATCTTACCTGTTCCCACTCCTTCCTAAAGCATCAGGTTATTTTTTGGTATAAACAATCTAAGAACAATAAGCAACGTCTTCTGGGACATATAAAATGCAGTTTAAATATCCCAAAGAATCCCTGAAGGACAAAATCGATTTGGATGAAGATGGGAGCAGTAAAGGAAAACTTGCTATGAAAAAACGCTGTGCATGTGAGAATTGGAATCTTGGAATACAGAAATAATAATGTTATGATCCTCTGTAAGATAATGAGCAAAAGGCAAGACCAGCTTAATGTAGGCATTGGGGTTCAAACTTACTGTCATCTCAACCAAATGACTTATTTCCATGCAACTAAACCACCCCCAGAACATCACAGAACCTTCTCCAGATTAATGTATTTAAGTGAGTAGAGGATCTGAGCTGCTTGCATTGAATGATAAGCATTATCTTCATGATGATCATCAACACTGATAATACTAATGTCTAATATTTTACATTAATGGGTGTGATCAGTGGTATAATCACTATAATGATATCATATTCTGTTTAACAAAACTCCTGTGCCAACCGGTTCGCTCTTGGCTCGTCTGTATCAAGGCTTATGTTTATTTATGATCAGGTTTAGTAAGCTGTCTCTCAGGTAAAAGCACTGCTAACTAGCAACACATGAAGGTACTGAAGCTACTGTGTGGATGCTTACTTATTTTTTCACCAGTCACCAGACACCATTATCCAGAGTGACTTACAACTAAACTGATGATTTAAATCTTGACAGCACTTTGAAACTTCAAATTAGTAGTCCAGGGCCTTAACCATTGATCCACCACTGACTTTCCACGCTGTACTGTGGCATATGATTTTGTTCCTTATCATTACTTAAGACCTCTCCCTTTTGGTATTTGTAATATCAGTCTCAAATGCCATTATAATGGGCTGGGTCTTAGTGATCATCACAAAACATATGTCATATCCTCTTACATTTCTGACAATATGACGCCAGTTCCTGAGCTAAGTATTGGTTTATCTCGGATTCACTCAACTGTTTCAGCTTGTATTAATTAATATGATGAGTTTTCCCTTCAAATTCATCATCTGTGTGAGCTGCCTGCCAGGTAATATTTTTAAGAAATCCATAAATATAATATCTGTAATAAATTCATGACAATATTAACATTTATCTGCTAATGCATCTGTCTGACTTTTTTTTCATAGGTTTAATTTGCAAAGATGTTCATCAAACTCCTGCTGATGTTCTGTGTTCACCTGAGCAAAATATTACTCTGACCTGCAACCACAGCATCTCGAACTATGACACAGTAATGTGGTATCAGCAGGAACATGGAGACACCAGTCTGGAACTCATCGGTTATGCCACGTATTCCCATACCAAGAGATTTGAGAAACAAGAATACGAAAGCCGTTTTGTCATGACTGGAGATGGGGAATCATCAGTTTCTCTACACATTATCCAAATAAGAAAAGTGGAGGACAGAGTGATGTACTTCTGTGCAGCTTATTACACACAGTGCTACATATGTGCTCTTCTAATAATAAAAACCCAGTTTTATGTATTATCCAGGTTCATGCACCTGCTTAACCACATAATACACCAACAAAAAACTCTTTACATTATTTTAAAATAACATCACTCACCATTGTAACAATTTTTGATTTCATTTTAATGAAATACAGTAGCTTCTGATTACTTTAAATAGCTGGATGTCCTTGTGATGTTTGTCCTTTCTTTTAAGAGGATCTTTAATGGAAAACAAAACACGGTGGTTAGAGCTGCTTAACCACACTATGTACATGAATCAGCATCTACGTCATACAAAGTATTTTCAGCTGGAAGCTATTTCAGACTCTTTTGAGGTATTTTATAATATACATATACACCTGGGCAGCACAGTGGCGAGAAGTTAGCACTGTTGCCTGACTGTTGGACTCCACCTCAGTGGAATTGCCATGTTCTCTCTGTGTCTGCGTGGGTTTCTCCAGGTACTATGGCATCTTCCCACATCCCAAAGACACATGTTAGGTCAGTTGTTTTATTTAAAGTGTCCAAATGCAATATGTGTGTGTGTGTGTGTATATGTACCATTTTGTGAATCAGCACCCTGTCTTGGGTTAGGTCCTGCCCTGTGTACTGTACTTGCTACCAGTAACCCTGGTTTTGATTATGCAGGTATGAATATATATGAACAAATATCTTAATATCTTAACAAATAGTCCTCCTAAAGGAAAATAGGTTATCAGGAAAAAACTCTGTCACCATACTGCTAAGAAGAAGCCATAAGTGACTGGAAACATTTTCTGAGACAACAGGAAACTGTTGATATCTAAAAGTCTGGGTGTTTGAGAAATAAAGGTTTATCTCTCTGCTATCACTGAACGAGGTGTGGCAGAATCATTTGGATCTTCTATAGATCATACATCAGAGCTGCTTATGTTAGTACTTTGTTCATCTTACCCTTGAGAAGGTCATATAATGACATGTATTGGTTCAAACTTTCTGGAGCACATGATGTAGCAGTATGTTAACTTGGAAACACTTGAAATTGCCTCTGTATCTCTTCCTATCTCTGTTTATAAACTATAGTAATTGTAAAATTAGGTGATGTTTCTCTTTAGATCTTGTAACACGTTATCAACAACAAGTTATACCAGATTCCACCTTACATGCTCAGAAATGATACACAATCTGCTCAACTCCACTATTCCTATGCCAACAAAATCTGAGCATACACTCTGGTAGAACCTAACATATTTGCACACCTGCAGCAAAAAACCTGTTTAAATGTACAGTCTATAGAGAACATAAATCTCCATATCTTATTCATTTTTTAGATATTTACTTATAAACACGGTTTATGTTTGGATAGAGGTTGTAAGTACAATAAGCACCTCCTTTGCTAAATGATGCAGACCAATAACACAAGGAAGCTCATGTAGAATGGAATGGAAGAGGTGAAAGAGTTTTGATATCATTTCCTCTAGAAGATGTTTTTGTAGCAGTCTGATGCTGACCTTCTTAATCATTACAAAATAATATGATCGGTATTATCACCCTAACTTTCAAACTTTGGTGGACTCCATTGTAGTATTAATAGAGTATTGTATTAGTATTGTAGTGGGTATTAAACTCTACACATTGTCAAAGAAATATTTGTTGGGTATAAGTAGTGAAAATAAATTCTCACTGTGCATCAAATTCAACTGCTCTTTTGCTGTACTTTAGTTTTAGGAGAGAATGGTGTCAACCAAGCCCCCAGAATCCTCTTGGAAGCAATGGGAAAATCAGCTGAAATGAACTGCACCAATAATAAAGCTTCCAGCTACTCTCTGATGTACTGGTACCGACAGCACCAAGGGGAGAGTTTGATAAAAAATAAATTCTCCGCAGCAAAAGAAAATTATTTGAGTGACTCTTTCATCGTGAAGAATCTGGAACGAAGTACAGGGCTGTGTATTTCTGGGTAATAAGTGTGTACAGTGTTACAGAGCTACAGCAGTGCTGAACAAAAACACCTGCACTGATGAAACAGCAGTTAGTGAAGAAGATAGCATAGCATAGAAGATAGAGAGCATAGCTGGTGAACCTGATAAAATAGCCAGTAAGTGTACGTACATGGTAAATGTACCTAATAAACAAGAATGTTAGTCTGGATAATGAGTCCTTCCTTGTTAATTATTGCAGCAATACAAGAGGTGTTCTTGTTCAAGAGTCGAATGGCTCTAATTTTGTTAGTTAATTTGTTATATTTGTTGCCATTTATATTTTGCAGCCTAAAGTAGGCCATATGCATGGCATGTAGTCAAAATGAATACTTCTCTAGTACAACATTAGAGTTACTACATGTTAAATGAGGCATTTTAATATAAGTCCAGGATTTTCTTGTGAGAGATACTTCTAAAGATCTTTTATATTGGTTTCTTTGTAGTAGTCCTTTCTTACATCATCAATCAATATGTACCTTTTTGTAAGGGTAGCATTGCAGAGTCTTTATCTAAAAGAAGGTGCCGGTGTGTCAGTGCTGAATGTCCAATGCATCCAAGGCATCTTGTTAAAATAGTCAGGTTCAGCTGGTCCAGATAATATTGGTTGGGGCTCATGTCTAGGAGCGGGTAGATTTTGTGTAGTTTATCCTCTATATTAGCATTCCATTCTGTTTTCCAGAGGGAGACCTAATTTAAGAATAGGCATCTGTAGGTGAAATGTAAGCTCAGGATATTTACTTTCCAGCAGATTGGAATGGCTCTAATATTGCTACATAAATAAATATTTCTAGACTCATTATCTATATAAATTAAATTGATGAATATTGCATTAAGCTCATTCTGTTAAAAAAAAAAAAAAAACAGCTTGTCACCATTTGTTTCACATGATTTTCATTGGTGCAATTTGATCCTCTCTCATTAGGGGGCGTTTTACATCATTTCACACTACTAAAAATTACAGATGCTGTCATTGCCTCAGATGATCTCCCAAGATGATCATCACCCTCATCACTTTTATTGTATTATTCATCTGCCATGCTGGTAATATCATAGTTTTCAAATTATATTGTAATTCATTTTCATGGTGTTCAGTTCATCCATACAGTAACTGCCGACTTCCATCTGTTCTTTTCATACAGGATGTTCTTCTGCTGCTAACAACATTCAACAAACTCCTCCTGACTTGATCAAGAATGAGCAGGAATCTACAGATCTTACCTGTTCCCACTCCATGCCAAACCACCAGGTTATTATGTGGTATAAACAGTCTCAAAACAATCAGCTACATCTTTTTGGCTATATAAACATGCAACTTAAATATCCCGAAGAATCCTTAAAAGACAAAATTGATTTGGATGGAGATGGGCTCAGTAAAGGGAAACTTACTATTAAAAATCTGCATTCAGATGACATTGCAGTTTATTTCTGTGCAGTAAAGTATGCACAGTGTCTCGGGTTCCCTTCTCCCTGTAAAAAAACCCCACTCTGTTAATCATGTACAGTAGAATGGTGCATTTTACTGTTTGAACACCTGCATGCAAAATGATAGAGACCAAGGAATGCTCATGCTGAATGGAGAATGTTATTTCTGTTATGTGATCCTCAGCATTATATGGTGCCGATTTCCTTTATTACTGTTAACATGGAAACTATTTAGTGGGAGCTCCATATCATTTTGTATAGAATTATCAATTACTCACAGGAACATATTTATGAACTCCCAGCCAACAATGTCTGGTGGCTAGAAGCCAAAACTGAAGAAAAGCTACAAGACCATCACAAATTGTGTGCATGGAAAAAAATGCTAGTTTCTGACTGTACATCTTTAAAATGTGACTGAACTGTACCTAATCGTAATACCTTCTCAAGCATGAATAACTGCTGTGATTCAATTTGTCTTGGACTGTGCAAGTTTCTGGATGTAGGCAAAATCAATGTTCAGCCACTCTTGTCCTGAATGTCTCATTGTTCCAGGTAGCCTCTACAATTTTCATTGGGGATTTTGCGGACCAGTCTTGAATGTTCATCATGCCAATCAGTCACATTTGCAGCCCAGATAGCACGTTTCCAGTCATGACCACAATTGTGTGTCTTGTCCTCACTTTGTGAGCACAAGCGAGGCTCCAATACTTACATTTTCATGACCTCAAGAATCATATTTGCACTAAGAGTACAGTACTGTAGATGTAAAACTAAAGAAAAACATGATAAAAAATGGTGGAGATCTTCACTGAGCAAGGGCTCAGTTCAACAAACTCCTTCTGACTTGATCAAGAATTTGCAGGAATTTACAAACCTCATCTGTTCCCACTCTATCCCAAACCATCAGGTTATTATGTGGTATAATAATCTCAAAACAATTGACTGCATCTTCTTGGATATATATAACAAAATGGACGCAATTCTGAGTTTCCCCCATATGCTGGCGCTGTGGTTATGAATTGTGGGAGGAAACAAATCAGCATCATAGACTGTATGTATGAAAAAAGTCATGACAGCTTAAACCAGCATCCCTCAATAACAGACATTCAGCATGATCCGAGAAATCAGCACTGTATGTGTTTTAATGATATGCCTCAGTGGTAGAGTATAATATTACAATTATATAGACAATATAATATTTCCATGTTGACGTATCATTCCAGTGAAACTCTCTCTTATTCCAGGCTCTTCTCACAGTGATGATCGTGTCCTCCAGACTCCTCCTGACATCTTTAGGAACCATAGAGAATCTACTAAAATCGAGTGTTTGCACAGTGTACCGAATTATGACCAAATCAACTGGTACAGACAGACACAAAGCAGAGAGCTGACTTTTATTGGATATAGATTTGGAACGTCAGGAGGTCAGAAAGAACCAGACTTTGAGACTAAAGTGGAGATGAGTGAGGATGGAAGCAAAAATGTCACTTTGACCATTAAGGATCTTTCATCGAGCGACAGTGCTGTGTATTTCTGTGCTGCATATTACACAGTGCTGCAGAGTCGCTTAGTTCAGTACAAAAACCTCTCTGATCAAAGTTTTATTAACATCTGGGTCTGTGGCTGCTGTTGATTCAGTGGCAATGTTTCTACTTTTACTGTCTGTGACATATTCAAAAATAACTTTTGCCACTGGCTTTACATTTGTTGGTTTGTAGTCAGACTATATAAACTATGTACATAACCACCGAGTATGCTAAACTAAAGCACCGAACAAAGAACAGATCACAGTGTCCTCTAGGTGGTGCTGCAGATTCATGCTCTTATTTAGCTGAGAAACAGAGAGATGAGTTCGCATGATCAAGGTTTTCATCAATATAATGAAGTCATATCGTGTCGTTGTTATTGGAATTACATCAGACAGAGTCATATACTTAGAAGCTTATTTCATTGTCATCGATCAATTTAATCAGATTTCCATTTATGTTCACCATCTGTTTTAGCTCCCTCTCAGGTAATAATGTTAATACATCAATACAATTTATAAACATATTACACATAATTAAAATACATTAATTGTCCCAGGAAAATATACTGTGAAATTTGACAGTAGAACCGTCACTCTACTCAAACTCAATTCAATTCAAACTCAACACCAGCCTGAAATTCATCAGCTATGGTTATTTAGACAACATGAAAAACATAGAGAAGGGATATAATGTCATTTTTCAATGACTTGAGGTGGAAGATCATCAGTTTATCAACACATTTACCAAACCTGAAAACTAGATGACAATGCTATATTATGCTGCTACCTTTAGACAGTAAACACATCCTCTCCTAATAACAAAATCTAATTTAAAATTTATTACACATGTAGACCTGGTGTTTCCAAGATGCCACATATATTCTGGGATTCTACAGGGGTTCTGTAGAATCTACAGTCACAATAAGAATATCAATTACACACAGATGAACTGCTTTAAAGATCCAGGAATTTGGTTTTTAGATGGTTGGGTCTGAGCTACTAGTCCAAACTGTGTTGTAGATTTATTAAACTTTGAACAAAAAATATATATTAATTTTGAATCACTGAATATACTATGAACATTGGAGTTGAGTCCAATGGCAAAAGCAAAAGCAAAGACCCCCAAATTCTGAGTTGCAGAACCATAAGCCAGAGCTGAGTTCAAATGTTCTGAACTTGCTTAAGGGCTGGAATACTGCACAAAGTGTAGTAAATAAAGCACACTCTGTGATTTTGTTACTTTGTTGTAAATGTTTCTTTACAGAGAGAGAGAAAGAGAAAGGAAGCATGAAAGTGTCCTGTGCCACTATATTAAGGTGACATAACAAAAAGTATTTTGAAGCTACCAGAGCAAGGTAGGGATTCTCCCATAAAAAGTAATGAATATAGTTTCCCATTATCTGAAGGTTGGTTATTCAAGCCATTCCAGGAATAAGGTACATTCGTATGTCAGGGTTTGACTGTACTTTGCTCCATGCTTTTCGTTGGAATGCTGGGAGTAAATTCAGAAAGTGGTAAATACACTTAAACATACTAGAATTCATATAAAGCCTGGTGAAGTCTTACTAGAAGGCAAGCATTGGTCTTGATCACTAATCAAAAAATAATACTGAATCAATATTGCACAGCTATGGGCTCATTCCATTACAACAAAATGCTATTTTCACTGGGTTTTACTTGATTTTCAGTGATGTAGTTCGACATCCTCCCATAATGGGGCACTGTATATCACTTCACACTTGAACATCAATGTAAAAATAAAAGCAGATCCAGATGCTGCTATTGACTCGGATGAAGATCCAAGATGATCATCACTGTCATCACGTTTATTGCATTACTCATCTGCCATGCTGGTAATCAGGTTTTCTTATTTTGTTCCAATTAGGTTTTAATGAAATCCATAATAATGGTGTTCAGTTCATCTATGCAGTAACTGCTGATTTGACACTGTCCCTTTCATCCAGGATGTTCTTCTCCTGCCAACAACGTTCACCAAACTCCTCCTGACTTGATCAAGAATGAGCAAGAATCTACAGATCTTACCTGTTCCCACTCCATCCCAAACCATGAGTTTATGTTGTGGTATAAACAATCTGAGAACAAGCAGCTACATCTTTTTGGATATCTCAATCAGCAGTTTAAATATCCTGAAGAGGAACTAAAGGACAAAATCGATTTGGATGGAGATGGGAGCAGTAAAGGGAAGCTTACTATCAAAAACCTGCATCCAAATGACAGTGCAGTTTATTTCTGTGCAGTCAAGTATGCACAGTGTCTCAATATCTCTTCTCCCTGTACAAAAACCCCAATCTGTTAATCATGTACAGTAGAATGGTGCATCATACTTTTTGCACACCTGCAACAACAGCTTGTAGGTTTAACACAATAATATATTTTCTTCAGATTGATATTTTGGCATCCCCCTTCTTTTGCTAAATGATGCTGGTCTCAAGAATGAGAAGAAATCTAGAGATCTTTCCTGTTCTAACTCCCAAACCATCAGGTTAGGTTGTGGTATAAACTATCAGAGAACAATCAGCTACATCTTCTTGGATAACTCAATCTGCAGTTTAAATATCCTGAAGAACTGATAGAGAAATTAGTATTGGCATATTACCAGCCCTTATATATCTTATGTTTGCTGCATATATTTCACTGGCTGTACAATAATTATTGTTATTTTTCTAATCAGAAATGATTTGTGGACTGGAAGGCTGGTGGGTGGGGAATTGCCCTGATGTCAGACCTGAAACCAATCAGCATCACATATGTAAGTAAACACCATGACTATCCAAAGCAGCAAGCCTCTATAACAGACATTCAGCATGATCGGAACAATCATCATTATTTGGGTTTCAGTGATATGCCTCAGTGGTAGAGATTTATATTAAGATTATTAAAGCAGTGTAATATTTCCATATCGATGTGTCATTCCAATCAAAATCTCTGTTATTCCAGGTTTTTCTCACAGTGATGATCGTGTAATCCAGAGTCCTCCTGACATCTTTAGCAATCATGGAGAATCTGCTAAGATCCAGTGTTTGCACAGTGTACTGAATTATTATCAAATCTCATTTCTACGTTTTAATATTCAGTTAAAGGAAACAACCTACCTCCCTCTGTAGAATCTCCATGGGAAAGAATGGGGTCCATCATGAAACTCCAGGCCTTCTACTGACACCTTTTAGAACGAAGGCAGGCAGGCTTGTATTGATGATGCTCTTCCATCTAAGCTGCCGAAGGAAATTGGTTCCCTTTTTGAGTCTTGTCTCTCCCAAGATTTCTTCCTTATAACATTCCTTGCAACTGTTACCCAAGGCTTACTCAGATAAGGCTGTGGGCCTAGATAGTTGTACAACTGCTTTGAGACAATGCTCCATTGTAAAAAGTGCTATATTTAAATGATTTCACTCAAGGTTTCACTTGCCCTCACTAATGAAATTATTAGTTCAGTAACAAATTTTAGAGCGATCAGCTCAGATCAGTTCCGGATATAGAGTTTAGAAACTCCTCACAAGGTCAAAGTTCGGCTCAGGTGATGTGGTGTTATCCAGTCATCAGTATTTAGCAGCGCCATGCTACAATCACTGTCCAGCATTTGCTGGAATTAATTTATGACTTAAATGAATATTGTTCAGTACGATCTGGGGGTTCTGCATTTGCACTGGATTTTTTGTATTTGCTGCTAGCTCACTAAAGCCCTGAACAAATAACTGATGATGTCCTTTAGGTTGTGCTGTAGCTTCGTTTATGTTTTTAAGTGAATGGAGAACCTGAGCTGCTTGTGGCTTACTATAGTTTACATTTATGGTGTTTTCAAATACAGTTAAATTTAAATGAGCTGGACTCAGTTATTTTAAGTAATCCTGAAAGCTCTTCAAGTTCTCCTTCTGATCATCTTCAGTTTTTCTTGTAATATTTTCTTGGTTCCTTATTGTGTGAAAATAATGAGTCTTATGTTTCAATATTCAGTTAATGGAAATCTGTCAAAATAAATAATGACAATGTGGCAATTTCTGTTGCAGGAGAATTTCTAAATTTTCCCTGTTGTACCCATTTACAATAAAAGCAACAGATACGATGCTCTTGTGTCATTTCTATCAGTATGATGTGAGACTGAAAGAATTTGCCTGTAATGATTGTAGCAGGTGGCTTGTATGGCATAGCCGTTGCAATAAAACAGATTCTGGGTAGTAAAATTAACAAACACTCCATGTAACCTTTGAGGATTTGAATTCAATACCTAAATGATTATTGTAGAAATTAAATTTGTTCAGCTCACTACAGCTAACTAAAGTGCTGAACAAACTAAAGATGTCCACTAGGTGGTGCTATGGCCTCACTCATATATTTAGGTGAGTAGTTAGAGTTAATCGTTTGTTAGATCGGATTATGACCCATTGGAGTTATTTACCTATACATAATGTTCATGCCCACATTTAGTGATATTTACTGATAATACAGTAACGACAGCTCAGCAGATTTGGGAACATTCTGATTGGTACTTCAGAGACTTCTACTGAGCCACTACTCTGTGTTCAAGCTGTACTTATTTACATGATGGAATTACTTATCTGTTGATATTTGTAATGCCAGTCTGAAATGCCATGTTAATGGGTGGGTTCTTAGTGGTTAATACAATACTCATGTCATATCCTGTTACATCTCTTACAGTATGACCTCGGTTTCTGAGCTGACTATTTATTCATCTTGGGTAGACTCAACTGCTCCTGTTCACCAGCTTAAATAAAAAAAATATGATCCGTTTTGCCTTTAAATTCATCATCTGTGTGAGTTGGCTACCAGGTAATATTAAGCCATCAAGAAATAATACATCATTATAGTGTGATATTCAATATATTGGTACTCTGCTAATACATCTGACTCTTGTTTCCATCTAGGAATTTTGATTTGTAAAGAGGTTCATCAAACTCCTGCTGATGTTCTGTGTTTACCTAAGCAGAGTGTAACTCTGACCTGCAACCACAGCATCTCGAGCTATAACACAATATCGTGGTATCAGCAAACACATGGAGACACCAGCCTGAAACTCATCGGATATGTTTATGTTACTAGTGCTAAAACTGAGGATGATTATAAAGACAGATTTTCTGTGACTGGAGATGGAAGATCATCAGGCTCTCTACACATTTCCCAAATCAGAAACATGGAAGACAGAGCTATTTACTTCTGTGCAGCTTCTTATGCACAGTGGTACACACATCCTCTCCTAAGAACAAAAACCCTTCTTTAGTGATTATCAAGCGTTTTACACCTGCTTACCCACATCACATGTCACATCAAACACTATATTGCATAACATTACTGCAAAATAACACTACCTTGTCATAGTTTTAACAATGTGTAATTTGCTTTTACAGAAACGAAGTCCAGCACAGATCAGATTAATTGCATACATTTCCCAAAACAATAAATTTCTTGCAAAAAATGTATACTAAAATATGTAGATACATGTATTGCAGACTGGCTGTTCAACCTACCTCTGCAAAACCTATTTTATAAAGTGAAACATTTGTGATTGAAGTGAATGTGGACCCTCATGAAACTCCAGGCTTTCTTCTGACACTTGTTAGCATTAATGTGGGGAGGCTGGTATTGATGAGGTTCTTCCTTATAACATTTTCAGAGGTTTTCCTTGCCACTGTCACCATTTGGCATTGCTTGGTTATGACCGTGGGCCTAGACAGTTGCATTGTAAAAAGTGATATATAAATAAATTTGACTTGACTGTGCAGGTTCCACTACCACTCAGTTTTGAATTTGTCAATACAGCAACAATTCCGTCATTTTAGAGAGATCAGCTCAAATCATTTCAGGATATAGAGCTTAGAAACTCCTCCCAATGTCAAAGTTAAGCTCGGGTGATTTGGTGTGACCCATTAATCTGTAGTTAGCAGCACTATGCTATGATCGCACTGTCCAGCATTTGCTGAAATTAATTCACGACCTAAATTAATATTTCTGAATATGATCTGCCATTTCTGCATTTTCTGGTCTACAGCTGAAACTAAAGCCTTGAACAAAAAACTGCTGATGTCCTCTAGGAGGTGCTGTATCTTCGTTTATGTTTTTACCCAAAACTGAACTCATATAACCAGCAGCAGTGATGAGAGCTGGAGAGACGTACTGTGTGGGGAACAGTTGCTTACAGCTCAGTACGGCAACCTCAAAAGCTTTTGTTGGTGTGTAGTCACAGACTGCATTGCAATCATTTGATTACAGAGCAGTACACTGTGCCACCATTTATTCTATTGTTTTTCCATCCTCTCACATAAGGGGGCGCTTTATACCACTTTACACTACAGGATCAGTAAAACTGTCCAGTATTGCTACAATTGATTCAGACGAAGAGTCAAGATGATCATCATACTCATCATTTTAACTGTGTCATTAATTCACCATGCTGGTAATCAGGTTTTCTAATTTGTTTTTAATGACATGGTGTTCAATTAATATGTACAATAACTGCTGATTTGATGCAATCTCCTATTTTCATACAGGATGTTCATCTGTTGTTAACAACGTTCACCAAACTCCTGCTGACTTGATCAAGAATGAACAGGAACCTACAGATCTTACCTGTTCCCACTCTATCCTAAACCATCAGGTTATGCTGTGGTATAAACAATCTGAGAACAAGCAGCTACATTTTCTTGGATATCTCAATCAGCAGTTTAAATATCCTGAAGAAGAACTAAAGGACAAAATCGATTTGGATGGACATGGGAGCAGTAAAGGGAAGCTCACTATCAAAAACCTGCATCCAAATGACAGTGCAGTTTATTTCTGTGCAGTCAAGTATGCACAGTGTCTCAATATCACTTCTCCCTGTACAAAAACCCCAATCTGTTAATTGTGTACAGTAGAATAGTGCATCATACTGTTTGCACACCTGCAACAG
Organism: Ancistrus triradiatus; assembly: GCA_025084515.1. NCBI lineage: Eukaryota > Metazoa > Chordata > Actinopteri > Siluriformes > Loricariidae > Ancistrus > Ancistrus triradiatus. The sequence goes on from JAJAGP010001479.1 coordinate 55,214, forward strand.
CAGCTTGTGGGTTTAACACAATAATATCTTGTCTTCAGATTAATTAGGCTTTTATGCAGGTTAATTCCTTCTTCTTTTGCTAAATCATGCTTTTCTCAGGAATGAGCAAGAATCTACAGATCTTTCCTGTTCTCACTCCTTCTCAACCTATCAGGTTATGTTGTGGTATAAACTATCAGAGAACAATCAGCTACATCTTCTTGGATATCTCAATCTGCAGTTTAAATATCCTGAAGAACTTATAGACAAATTAGTATTGGCATATTACCAGCCCTTATGTCTTATGTTTGCTGCATATATTTCCCCCGGCTTTTCTTGTATTTTATTATTATTCAGAAATGATTTGTGGACTGGAATGTTGGTGGGTGGGGAATTGTCTTGACGCAAAACCTGAAACCAATCAGCATCACATATGTAACCAAAACACCATGACTATCCAAAGCAACAAGAATCTATAACAGACATTCAGCATGATCCGAGCAATCAGCTTTTTATGGGTTTCAGTGATATGCCTCAGTGGTAGAGATTTATATTAAGATTATTAAAGCAATGCAATATTTCCATATCTATGTGTCATTCCAATCAAAATTTTTGTTATTCCAGGTTTTTCTCACAGTGATGATAGTGTCATCCAGACTCCTCTTGACATTTTTAGTAACCATGGAGAATCTGCCAAGATCCAGTGTTTGCACAGTGTATCGAATTATTATCAAATCAACTGGTACAGACAGACACAAAGCAGCGAGCTGACTTTTATTGTATATAAATATGGAACGTCAGCAGGTCAGAAGGAACCAGACTATGAAACTAAAGTGGAGACGAGTGGGGATGGAAACAAAAATGTCACTTTGACCATTAAGGATCTTTCATCGAACGACAGTGCTGTGTATTTCTGTGCTGCATATTACACAGTGCTGCAGAGTCACTTTATTCACTACAAAAACCTCTCTGATAATAGTCTTATTAACATCTAGGTCTGTGGCTGCTGCTGTCTCAGGGCCAGGTTTCTATTGTATCAAGGTCTGTCTCTGTCTCTTGTCTCTGTATACAACATACATGAAATTTTCATTCAGATTAATCAAGTGCTCTGTTATCTCATTTGATCTTAGATTATAAACTATTATTAAATTCTGCAGCATTCAGAAAAAACAGAAAAACTGACTAAAAGAGAGCCTTATCCAAATATTGTATTATGAAATGATCTGAATGTCATCTAACAAGACTATATCAGCGACTTAAGTATTAGAAACAAAAGAAGTCAATTCAGCTCAGTCAAAGTCACCCACTCATCTCTCAGAAAAGCCCATTCAACTACTGGCATGTTCTTGGGACGTTTAAGGACAATGGAGTATCAGTACTAAACCCTCACAGACAAGTCAACCTCCACACCGATGGAAAGCAGAGCTAAGGACAGAATCCATGATCCTGCTGCATCACTGTGTAACCCCGAAACCATTAAACAGATATTCCCAAAACTGAAAAACAGCTCTAACCTCTAGGTGGTGCTGCAGTTTATTTATTTAAAAGGATGGATGATTTCATTATTGTATTGGATTAGAGATAGCTAAATGTTGTACTGTATACAAAATGGTCTTATTTATGTTATGTTACATGAGCGCTGTTAAATCTTCATTATGATCATTAGCACACCTCTGGTCCTGCACTTTTAGCAATGCTTCACTTTTTCTTAAAATAATTTCTTGGTTCCTTATTGTGTGAAAATAATGAGTCTTATTTCTCAATATTCAGTTAATGGAAATGTGTCAAAATAAATAAAGACAATGTGCCATTTTCTGTTGCAGGAGGATTTCTAAATTCTGAATTTCTAAAAAACAACAGATAGGATGTTCTCGTGTCATTTCTATCAGTATGATGTGAGATTGAAAGGATTCGCATGTAATGAATGTAGAACGTGGCGTGTATGGCATAACCTCTTCAATAAAACAGATTCTGGATAGTACAAGTAAACAAACACATTGTCTGAGGATTTTAATTCAATACCTAAATGATTACTGTAGAAATGAAATTTGTTGGTTAAAAGACCTCCCGATGTACTGTTTGTAAACACTCAACAGCTCATTAAAGTGCTGAACAAACATAAGATGTCCACTAGGCGGTGCTATGGCCTCACTCATGTATTTAAGTGATCAAAGATCTGAGTTACTCTTTTGTTACATCAGATTATGATGAGTTATTTATACATACATAATTTTAATGGGCATGTTGAGTGATATGCACTGATGATACAGCAACGACAGCTCTCCAGATTTGGGAAAATTCTGTTCGGTAGTACAGGGACATCTACTGAAGCTCTACTGCCTATTCAAGCTATTCTGACTTATATGATGGAATCACTTATCTGTTGATATTTGTATATCAGTCTGAAATGCCATATTAATGGGTGGGTTCTTAGTGTTTATTACTATACTCATGTCATATCCTGTTACATGTCTCGCAATATGACATCAGTTCCTGAGCTGACTATTTGTTCATCTTGGGTTCATCAACTGCTCCTCTTCACCAGCTTAAATTATAGAATATGATCCATTTTCCCTTTAAACTCATCATTTGTGTGAGTTGGCTACCAGGTAATATTATTATTAATCCATCAAGAAATAATGCATCATTATAGTGTGATGTTCAATTTATTGGTACTCTGCTAATACATTTAACTCTTGTTTCCATCTAGGATTTTTGATTTGTAAAGAGGTTCATCAAACTCCTGCTGATGTTCTGTGTCCACCTGAGCAGAGTGTAACTCTGACCTGCAACCACAGCATCTCGAGCTATGACACAATATTGTGGTATCTGCAAGCACATGGAGACACCAGCCTGAAACTCATCGGTTATGTTTATGCCACTAGTAATAAAACTGAGGACGATTATAAAGACAGATTTTCTGTGACTGGAGATGGAAGATCATCAGGTTCTCTACACATTTCCCAAGTCAGAAACATGGAAGACAGAGCTATTTACTTCTGTGCAGCTTCTTATGCACAGTGGTACACACATCCTCTCCTAATAACAAAAATCATTCTTTAGTGATTATCAAGCGTTTTACACCTGCTTACGCACATCACATGTCACATCAAACACTATATTGCTAATATAGCTGCAAGATAATGTAACGGTGTAAAAGAACTGTGTGTATAGTTGTGAAATTCCTGCAAATGAGTCAGCGCCATCTATTGGTCACATGCCGCCAGAACCTTTCTATAAACCCAGATGCATACTGGGAGATCCACAGCAGAAAGACTGAGCACTGCTGTGGGTAAGTTCGCCCAAGTGAAGCTCACGAAGCACTTTCAAATATACCGTTTTTTTTTATTAAACTAGTAACGTGTTCAGCTCTGCTATATTTTGTTTAAATAACATATCGATGAATATTCATAGCTGGTACGAGTGTAGTCCATTTTTAACCCCTGTTTGGATCTGGCTTGGTGGTGGCCCGTGCTCGTTTAATTTGGGCCTGTTTTTGTTTAGCTGACGGCTGGCTGGCTTGACCATTTTTATGACCATAAATGTTTGCTGAATTCAATTGCAGTGGGTTGGTTGTTTCCGTCGTTTGTTTGTTTTTGTCTTAAATTAGTAATTATTTTTTTGTAGATAAAAGTTTGTGAAAAGTTTGCTTTTGGCTTGCCCCGCCTTATAATGTGTTCGCTGCAAGACGTATGTTTCTTTGTTATATTTTAAAAATATACTATATCGATCACTGTATGAAAGAAACTGTATAATTCCACAGCAGAAAGACTGAGCACTGCTGTGGGCTGACGGCTGGCTGGCTGATCATTTTCATGAACAATAAATGGTTGCTGAATTCATTGCAGTGTCGTGTGATCAAGGACAGGACGAGAGACACAACAGGTCACATTGGTGCCGTGACTCGTGACTTCAAGAACTCAAGAACTGGATGTCGTCCTGTCATCACTTCAGCTGGAGCATTAAGTGGCCTGTCACGTACATTTATTAACTTTATTTGGGTGTTGTTGTTACCATATTTGTCATAAGTCAGCAGCATGTATTCTAGTCTTGGTGCCCAGCCTATTTTGAACACACCAGTGCCATCTCTTGGTAGAGGGAAGGGAAAATTTATGCCTATACCTTTTTCTATAGGTAGCTCTGTCAACCATATTGATGTACCTGATCTTGAAGAAGTACCTGTAGCTAACAATGTTTGCATACCGTCTGAAACTCACCAAAGTAGTGTCTCAAATCATTTGAACCCTGTAACCACATCTACACCAAACTTAATGCATGACTACTCCGGCTTAGTTGATAGTATGGGCAGCATAATTCAGCAGCTTGGTCAACAATTAGCTGATAGCATCATAGCTAACATTCCATCTCCTGGCCCACCAGCTTCACATTCTGCCAATGACGCTAGTCTCAAGTCTCAGTCCACAAACAGTCAGGTTATGGATCTGTCTCAGGTTCATTTAGTCACACCTAGGAAACTTAAAGAACCTCCAACTTTTAAAGGTGATGGCTCAGACACTGTCTCTGTGCTAGAGTGGGAGGATCTTATGAGAACCTTCATTAAAAGAACAAATACAAGATTGGAGGAGCAAGCCGAAGAGATCATTATGCACCTACGAGGGAAAGCAAAAGATGTAGTGAGGTTTGGAATTCGTAACAGTAATCTTGACATTCAGAGTCACCCTGATGTGATTTATAGTGTTTTGAGGAAACACTTTAGTTGCACTAAGTATTCATCTGTCCCTCTGGCTGACTTTTATACCACATTACCTAAGGACAAGGAAAATCCCTTTGACTACTGGTTACGTCTGAACAAAGCTGCTGACACTGCCACAGAATGTCTGCGAGAACAGGGTAAGACACTCGATAACCCTGCATTGGAAGTAACACGCATGTTTATCAGGAACTGCCCAAGCAAAGACTTGACCCTTACCTTTCGATCCAAGCCCATTGATAAGTGGTCAGCAGAAGAAGTACAGGAAGTGTTGGATGAATACCATTCCGAAACGAGCTTTTCAGCTGCTGCACCTGTGTTCACTGGAGGAAGGTGAGCGTTGCCATAAACAAGGCAGAGGTGGGTTCCTAGCCCAGTTAATAACTCTAGTGATCAGATTTCACAACAGCTGCCGAGTCCTGACCATGCCAGTTTAACTCGTGTTGTGGAGATGCTGGAAAAGATTTTGCTGCGTGGCACTGACGTAAAGTCTGGCTTTCGGAGGGGAAATCAAAACAAGCTCCCAAGAATTGAAGGCTTTGACAGAACACCTTGTTCTATTTGCCATGATGCCACTCACTCTGCGCTTTCTCACTGCCGTGAAAAGAAACTGTGTTTTCAGTGTCATTCAGCTGGGCATGCGCGCCACAACTGCCCAGAGAAGACAAGCATTATCCCCAAGCATCAGGAAAACTAACCAGTCTGCACCTCAGGGAGGGCGGCGCAGACAGGTGTTGTGAGCCTCCCAACGAAAACACAGGTTCCTCTGAGCATCACGATTGTGATTTGCTTTCTGAATTGAGCAGGTCTAGTTTATCTTCATCCCAAACAGTCGTTTTTCTTGGCTCTCAGAGAATTGCAACTGCCGATAGTTTGTTTTACACACCGGTGACTCTGCACAATGGTCCCACTCTCAGGGCTATGTTAGACAGTGGATCAATGGCCTGCACCTTAAGTGAAGCTGCTGAGGCAAGCCTTTTACAGCATTGTCCTGACTATGATCATGAAAACGGCTGATGGACATTTCCATTGTTGGCTGTGGAGTCACCGTGTACACCTAAGGGCTTTGTAAATGATCTTGATTTACAGTGTATGGATGTAGGATGATCATTCTGCCTAGTGTACCAGGCCAAACCCCCAGAGTGCAGATTAGCTTTGGGCAGCATGCATCAAGCACCCTGCTAACAATCCTTGAAGGGAACTGAACAGTTATTGGAAGTTGATGTCCTTACCAATCCATTGACCAGATGAAGAGCTCTGCCAATTTTTGTGTCTCTTGTCCAACACAGAGAGATGGAGAGCCGGTCCTATTCCTGATAAGGTGGGCACAATACAGATTAAGAAATGTGTCACTCTTGAACCGCAGAGTGAGCATCTTGTTTGGGGCAGGTTATCTGCTTCGTCTTCAATGTCTTCAGGCAGCACAGTAATTGTTGAACCAACTCAGTCGAAGGCCAGGCCTAGGCATATATTTGTTGGAAGGGTTGTCACACCTTTATGGGGTGATGGATGGGTACCTGTCAAAGTAATCAATCCCACCAATCACGCCATTATTTTGAAGAGGAATGCAAAGATTGCTGATGTTTCTCCTTGTATTGCAGTGGAGGATTTATCTACTCCTAATGAAGTCCACTGTGGCACGCAGTGCGCGCAAGGTGCAAAGTTACAACCCAGGTCTGAAGAGGACATGGCACATGTTGTAGAGGCGCTGGGTTTAGGGGATCTAGACTTAAAATCTTGTCAGGTGTCACTGGAGTGCAAGGACCAACTGCTTCGACTCATTGAGCAGTATGATTCAATATTTTCCAGACACAAAATGGACTGTGGTGAAGCCAAAGGCTTTGTGCATCGCATTCGCTTGGTGGATGATAAACCTTTCCGACTGCCGTACCGGCGCATATCCTCCGAGTCCATTAATACAAGCTGAGAACTTGCTTTGAGTGAAATGGAAGAAAGGGGTATATACAAAAATCACATATTGAATACGCGTCACCACTCGTTCTAGTGTGGAATAAAACGGTGACCTTAGAATTTGCACGGACTTTAAGATGCTCAATGCTTAGAACTGTAAAGGACGCCCATCCACTGCCGCATCAAGTCAATATTCTCATCCTAAGCCGCACGTGGTGGAACGCATTCTTCTCCCCATGGACCTCACTTCAGGCTTTTACACATACCCTTGCATGTGGACGACAGGAATTATACTGCATTTTCATCTCCCTTGGGCTGTCCATGAATTACTCGTCTTCCCTCAAGGTTTGTGTAACACCCTGCTACTTTCATTCGTATGATGATGTCCCCTATAAATCGTGATCAGACTTCCACAAGGCCTGCTACTGTTACTTTGGAATGATCTTCGGTGTTTGGTCCCCGAAGAGATTGCACTTCAGTCAGAGATTGCAGATGGTGTTTCTTCGTCTCCTTGCAGAACACAATCTCAAACTTGCCACCTAAAAATGCTTCCTTCCTTAGACAATCAGTCGGATGTTTTCTTGGCCACGCAATATGTGAGGATGGTTGTTCGAACAGATCCAGAAGAATGTTAAAGTCATTAAACTACTGCATCCCGGCAATTGACCCTTATGGACGTTGACATGAAAACGCCATGTTGCAAAGAAAGTCTGTCTTTTTTGGGTATGGTCATGTATTATCAGCACTTTATTGAGGGGCTTCTGCTAAAGCCAAACCCCTTTTCAATCTCACTGCCGAACCAGCAAACGTTACACCACCGGGGAAGAGAGGGCGGAATGCACCTCAAACGACAGGCACATCACAATTGTCCTCCCCTCACTGGTCTGCAGAATGTCAAGAGGCGTTCCGAATCTCTGAAACATGACATCTTACTAGTGTCAACTCTTGGCCCATCCTAACTCAGTGAACGTTTATTCTTCGTGGGACCGCTCTTCTTTTTGATGGAATCGGAGCGGTCCTATCTCAGCTTCACCTGGTGCACAATAGCTAGACCTGTGGCTTTTTGCGAGCAAAACACTGTCCAGATCTCAGATGAACTATCCTGCACATAGGCTTAATTTTCTTGCACTTTAAATGGGCGATTTGTGACCAAATTAGCCATTTGGCTAAAAGGCAGACACTCACACCGTTGGAGACTGCAACAACCCCTGACATAATTTCTGACCAACCACGACTTGACGCATGTGAACCAACGATGGGTATCCAAGCTTGCTTCCTACAGCTTTGACCTAATAACATACCTGGTCCCAAGAAGGTTTGTTGCTGATGCTTGAGTCGGGAGCCATTTGTCCAGTCGGGTGTCAGTCATACGCATGTTCTCGGAGGCCCTATGTTGCGTCTCCCCTCTCCCTCACCAAGTTTAATGGTGTGAGGTTTTTGGGGGATGGACTTGTCAACAGGTGCCTTCAGGTCTTCCAACACCTGTCAAGTGGTTCATAATTCACGTGATGATTCAGCTGAAGGGATGGTAAACTTGAACCTGACCTGCCTGTCGCCGAGGGCTCTATAGCAGCGGAGGAAATATTGATGCCTTTGTTTAGTGGCGCAGTGTACTGGTGGTGTTAGTCAAATGATTGGAACTGGGCCAAAATATTCCTGTGCTTCAGAAGGAAGATCCCAAGCGCCACACTCCACAGAGCCGACTGCGCTCAATATGCAAGAACAAGATGGCACTATAGGTCGAGCCATGCTTTACGTGCAAGGCACAAGCGGCCCACCAAGCGTGACGAGCTGCTGGCTCGTAAGCGTATCACGCTACTATAAATTGGAAAAGATTTACCATTTCGGGATGTAAATGTTGTACAAGACAAGAAAAAGACTTTCGCACAAACAAGAAGCCTTTTCTTTTGTGGTTCCTGACTCTTTGAGCAAGAGGTTTCTACAATGGCTACATGAATGCAGCGGGTTCACCAAGGCCAGTCCTCGCACCCTGTCCCTAACTACCCAGGCAGAGATTTTTCTGGAGTGGCATGGAGCGTCGATGTTTGAACCATGTTTAAGACATGTGGACCGATGCATTGTGGGGAAGTCACCAGAGCCACATGCTGTGCTCCACTAACAAGCTCAATCACCACCCTGGAGCCTAATGGAACTAGTCTGCATAGACTTTTGGCTGCAGAGCAAGGTTAACAAGTCCTTGGATGTACTTGTCATTACGGATCATTTTTCCAAGATGGCACATGCTTTTCCTTGCAAGAAATCAATCTTCTAAACCAAACACAGTTTTCACGGCGTCTTTGGAATGTCTTCTTTCTCATTATTATGGGTTTCCGAAGCGCATTCAGTCCTGACCAGGGTGCCAATTTCGAAAGCAAGACTGATGAAAGAACTTCTTGAGATGGCTTGGAGTTCGAAAGTCACACACCAACGCCTTATCTCCTATGGGGAATGGCATTACCGACAGAATTTAACAGGACACTTGCCATATGATCAGGTCTTTGCCTTTACATTCTAAAGCAAAGTGGCCTACCATGCTGAATCTTTTGACTTTCTGTTACAAATTGCACAGAACATGAGACCACTGGGTTTGCACCTTTTTATCTCATTTTTGGGAAGGATTTTCCAGGCTTACCCATGACGTCAATGTTTCAGCATCCACTAGACAGCAGGGGTACATCGTCAGTCAGCTCGACTTTGTGACTCCCTAAGGGAGATACTTGCATGAAGCAGCGCAAATTGTGCAAAACAACACCTTCAGGGAGCAGACACTTCATTCTTCAGCTGTAGACAGAAGGGTGAGAGGATTCTCCCTTTGACCGGTTGGGGATAGAGTACTTCTTGTCCAACAGGGGTGAAAGCGGGAAGCGTAAGATTGCAGACAATGGGAGTCAACCCCATACGAAGTTCCTGTCCTGTAAGACCTGTCCTGCCGTTAATGTCTCAGAGTTAGGGAATTCTCGACGGGCAAGAGAAGGTTGTTCACAGACCCTTATGCTACCTGTTAATTTCTTGCCATCGGGATGGTGACTGGTTGCGGATTCAGCACAGCTTTGATAAGTCCTCAGCTGTTTGAACAAGATGCTGCTGTGCCGAATATGAGGGTGGAAAAAGCGTGGATCGTACAATGTCCCCTGGCTCAGGCAATGTGATGATGCGGAATCACACCTGAATGGGATTCAGAGCCTAGTGCTTGCCAGACCAACACGATGAAGCCCCAGACACATCTTTACCATTAACTCCTCGCTTAGTCTAGCTAACCAGTTCAGCATAGCACCACCATAGTGTTAACAATGTCAACATCCTCGCCTCAATCATCCTGTTTCCCCTGATCCAGTCACATTTAGACACCTCACACTCTCTACTCAGATCCATTGATCTGTACTTCATCCTGTTGCAGCTCGCCTAGGGTTGGTTAGAATTGTCAGGCCTCCCAGTCGTCTTATTTGGTGATGCTGATCAGCCCGTGCGCGAGCCCAGAATCTTCCTGGTCCGGTACTCTGTTCTTTCTGAAGAGTCCTTTCTGTATAAGCTATTTTACTCTAGTGATCTGTGGCCAACGATGCCCTTTTGGTCGTGTTTGCACTTTTGACAGGTTGGAACAATGTTTAGTTCAAGAGATGTTAGGGCATCTTTTGTGTCTGTGTTGTGTAAGGGCTAGGTACCACCCCTTGCTCACACACTCTGTTACAGAGAATTTTTAATTGACTTGCAAACCGATATGTTCCATGGTGTACACACGTTTTTTTGTTTATTTTATTTTTTTTTTTCCGTCTTTTTCGTCAGTTTTTTTTTCTCGTTCTCTCACTTTGTTGTAACTGTTTCATCATTCATCACCCATTTGCCCAAAATTTTCAGGGGGGTGTATGTCACCGGTGTAAAAAAAGAACTGTTGTTATAGTTGTGAAAATTCCTGCAAATGAAGTCAGCCATCTATTTGGTCCACATGCCTCCAGAAACCTTTTTTAAACCCAGATGCATACTGGTAGATCCACATCAAAAGGACTGAGCCTGCTTGTTAGTTCGCCCAAGTGAAGCTCACGAAGCACTTCAAATATATACCGTTTTTTATTAAACTAGTACTGGTTCAGACTCCGCTATACTTTGTTTAAATAACATATGCAGATTATTTCATAAGCTGGTAGCGATGTAGCCATTTTTATCACTGTTTGTATCCCCCCTGGCTTGGTGAGTTTGCACGTGCTCGTTTTGTGGGCCTGTTTTGGTTTAGGTAGGCTGACGGCTGCTGGCTGACCAGTTTTATGAACAATAAATGGTTTGCTGAATTCATTGCAGGTGGGTTGGTTGTTTTCGTCGTTTGTTTGTTTTGTCTTAAATGTAATTAATTATATTTTGTAGATAACGTTTTTGTAAAAGTTTGTTCTTGGCTTGCCGCCTTATAATGTGTTCGCTGCAACGGTAAATGTTCTTTGTTATATGTTAAAAATATACTATACGATCACTGTTATAAAGAAACTGTAGAGATCCACAGCAGAAAGACTGAGCACTGCTGTGGGCTGACGGCTGGCTGGCTGACCATTTTTATGAACAATAAATGGTTGCTGAATTCATTGCAGTGTCGTGTGATCAAGGACAGGACGAGAGACACAACAGGTCACAATAACACCACCTTGTCATAGTTTGAACAATTTGTAATCTGTTTTTACAGAAACTAAGATCAGCCCAGATCAGATTAATTACATACATTTTCTAAAACAATAAATTTCTTGCACAAAATGTATAATAAACTATATACATACAGGTATTGCAGACTGGCTGTTTAACCTACCTCTGCAGAACCTCTTTTATGAAGTGAACCACTTGTGGGCGATGTGAATGGGGTCCAGCATGAAACTCCAGGCTTTCTTCTGACACCTGTTAGCATTAATGTGCGCAGGCTGGTATTGATGAGGTTCTGTCTCAGCTAGGCTGAGCAATGGGGTTAGGTCACATTTTGAACCAAGGTTTTTTCCTTATAACATTTTCAGACATTTTCCTTGCCACTGTCTTCATAGGGTTGCTTAGTTAGGGCCGTGGGCCTAGACAGTTGTAAAGCTGCATTGTAAAAAGTAATATTTAAGTAAATTTGACTTGACTGTGCAGGCTTCACTACCCGTCACTTTTGTTGGTCTGAAACTAAAGCCCTGAACAAAGGACTGATGATGTCTTCTATTAGGAGCTGTACCTTCGTTTATGTTTTTAAGTGAGTAGAGAATCAGAGGTGCTTGTGGCTTACATCAGGTTACATAATGATGGTAAATAATCCATTGAGGGTGTTTTCTCATACCTTTCATTTTAAATAAGTATTATAAATAAGAGTTATTTTAAGTGAACCTGAAAGTGAACTGCACCTGATCAAGTGAACAATCTTTAAGGTGGACTCACTTCCCCTGCTGGTCATCTTTAGCACTGATGGGATCTCAGATCACTTGTTCACACCTCAACTCCCTTGTAACATTGAATTATGGGTAGTTTATTCATATTCATGGTTTGCAAAGGGATTGAGAAAATGAGAAAATAATATGAAGCACCAAAACTAGAAGAAAAAGGAGATATATTTATCATCATAACTTGCGTATCAAACCAGGTAACATGGAGAAGGAAGATTTTATGAATACATTTCATAAAATAGTACAGATTTTTTTTGTCAGAACAGAAATAAATTAACAGAACTATCACTTATGTCAAGCCCTCAGTCAGAAATACAGGAAATAATACCTTGCTGTTCTTATTGCAAAATCAAGCAGAGGTGTTTAAGATGAAGAATATGAGGGGTAAACAATTCACTTAGGCTTTTAAAAGTGAAGATTCTACCCAAAACTGAACTCATATAACCAGCAGTGATGAGAGCTGGAGAGACATACTGTGTGCAGGACAGTCGCTAACAGCTCAGTGCAGCAACCTCAACTCCCATACTGCGAACAAAATGCGAAGCGGCCCGAGAACATTTTGTTTTCACAATGCACAAATCAAGAAGTTCAAGTGTTAAAATGCTCTTACATTACATTTACTCATTCAGCAGACTCCCTTATATGATTGGCAATTAATTTGAAGGTGAAATTAGTCAGGTGTTTTCAATCAATGGGATGACAATCAGGTGTGAGTGGGCACCCTGTTTTATTTAAAGAACAAGGATCTATCAAAGTCTGCTTTTCACAGCATGTTTGTGGAAGTGTATCATGGCACGAACAAAGGAGATTTCTGAGGACCTCAGAAAAAAAGTTGCTTATGCTCATTAGGCTGGAAAAGGTTACAAAAACATATTTAAAGAATTTGGATTCCAGCAATCCACAATCAGAAAGATTATGTAAAAATAGAATAGATTCAAGACCATTGTTACCCTCCCCAGGAGTGGTCGATCAACAAAGATCACTCCAAGAGCAAGGCGTGTAATAGTTGGTGAGGTCACAAAGGACCCCAGTGTAACTTCTAAGCAACTGAAGGACTCTCTCACATAGGCTAATGTCAATGTTCATGAGTCCACGATCAGAAGAACACTGAACAACAATGGTGTGCATGGCAGGGTTGCAAGGAGAAAGCCACTGCTCTCCAAAAAGAACACTGCTGCTTCTCTGCAGTTTGCTAAAGATTACGTGGACAAGGTTATTGGAAGGATGTTTTGTGGACGGATGAGACCAAAATAGAACTTTTTGGTTTAAAAACAAAGCGTGATGTTTGGAGAAAGGAAAATGCTGCACTCCAACAACCTTATACCATCTATAAAACATGGTGGTGGTAGTGTCATGGTTTGGTCCTGTTTTGCTGCATCGGGGCCAGGACGGCTTGCCATCATTGATGGAACAATGAATTCTGAATTATATCAGGGAATTATAAAGGAAAATGTCAGGGCATCTGTCCATGAACTGAATCTCAAGAGAAGGTGGGTCATGTAGCGAGACACCGACCCTAAGTACACAAGCCGTTCTACCAAAGAATGGTTAAAGAAGAATAAAGTTAATATTTTGGAATGGCCAAGTCAAAGTCCTGACCTTAATCCAATAGAAATGTTGTTGAAGGACCTGAAGCGAGCAGCTAATGGGAGGAAACCCACCAACATCCCAGAGCTGAAGCTGTTCTGTACAGAGGAATGGGCTAAAATTCCTCCAAGCCGGTGTGCAGGACTGATCAACAGTTACAGGAAACATTTAGCTGCTGTTATTGCTGCACAGGGGGGTCACACCAGATACTGAAAGCAAAGGTTCACATACTTTTGCTACTCACTAATATGTAATATTGGATCATTGTCCTCAATAAATAAATGACCAAGTATAATATTTTTGTCTCATTTGTTTAACTGGGTTTTCTTTAACTACTTATAAGACTTGTGTGAAAATCTGATGATGTTTTAGGTCATATTTATGCAGAAATATAGAAAATTCTAAAGTGTTCACAAACTTTCAAGCACCTCTGTAGTTGGTGAATTAAATGGCCAATAAGTGTATGTATGTGGTTAATGAACCAAATAAACAGGAATAGTATTGTGGATATTTTTTAATCAATTTTAATACATTTTTAATATTTTTTATTTATTTCTTTGTTGTTATTGGTGTGTGTGTATTCACGGAGCACACTAATTTGATTACAGAGCAGTACATTGTACCACCATTTATTCTATTGATTTTCTATCCTCTCTCATAAGGGGGCGCTTTACACCTCTTTACACTACAACATCAGTGTACCAGTACAGTAATGCTGCAATTGATTCAGATGAAGAGTCGAGATGATCATCATTGTCATCATTTTAACTGCATTGTTCATCTGCTATGCCGGTAATCTCATTCTAATTAATTTTTTATGAAATGTGTGGTCATGGTGTTCAGTTCATATGTACAATAACTGCTGACTTGACACAGTCTTCTATTTTCATACAGGATGCTCTTCTGCTGCTAACAAGATCCACCAGACTCCTCCTGACTTGATCAAGAATGAACAGGAATCCACAGAGCTTACCTGTTCCCACTCCAACCTAAACCATGACATTATGTTGTGGTATAAACAATCTGAGAACAAGCAGCTACATCTACTTGGATATCTTAACATGCAATTTAAATACCCCGAAGATTCCTTGAAAGACAAAATAGATTTGGATGGAGATGGAAGACGTAAAGGAACACTTACTATCAAAAACTTGCATTCAAATGACAGTACAGTTTATTTCTGTGCAGTAAGATATGCACAGTGTCTCAAATCCCCTCCTCCCTGTACAAAAAACCCAAAGGTGCATCATACTGCTTGTACGCCTGCAAACAGCTTCATGAGTCTTTAATCTAGAGCGAATATTTTACATTTGGATAAAGCTGCTTTTTCTAATTTGCTTATATACCCACCAACAAAGAAAAACAACTTCATATGGAGTTGATGGAATCAAATGAAACATTATATGAGTGAATACAATTATGATACATGTAAGTGATTACCATATTAGAGATAAAGTTTATTGGGGAAAACTGTACAACTGAAAGGAGGCTCTTGTTACCCTATTTGGCTGCCCCTAGCCTGGATGCAAGATGAGATATGGTTGGACATGGAGGCAAACAGGTGCTCTATGGTACCCTGTGGCACATTTGCCCACAGATGTTGCAGCTGGGCCTGTAGATCCTGTACACTCGTAGATGTAGATTCGTCGCTAGAGATGATACAGTCCACTCTGTAGCAGTTCAAGTTTCTTGTGCACAACACTACTGCAAATGAAGGCGACGGTGGCTGGATGTCACTGGCAGGACATGTAATGGGCACCGTGATAACAAATTTCCTTCTGCTAAGCACCTGCAAATGATCCAAATGGTGGACAAGGAAACTGTTGGATTTGCTTGTGCTGGTCAGTGGATCA
Source organism: Ancistrus triradiatus (assembly GCA_025084515.1). Classification (NCBI taxonomy): domain Eukaryota; kingdom Metazoa; phylum Chordata; class Actinopteri; order Siluriformes; family Loricariidae; genus Ancistrus; species Ancistrus triradiatus. The sequence goes on from JAJAGP010001479.1 coordinate 70,642, forward strand.
AACAATCCTCTCTACTGGTAGTCTGTTAGGGCTGTCTGAAGCCTGTTCACCATGTGTGCGTGCCCTCACTGAACCACTTCTCCCAACACCTAACAGCTACATCAGAACGGCCTAGATATCAGGCAATTCGGCAAAATGACCATCCTGCTTCTCTCAGTCCACCGATTTCAATTGGACAGAATGTCTTTGACTGTGTCGTAGAGGCATGTCTCAGCAAGAGGTACACTACCCAAAAGTAGCCTATGAGAGCCTTTTCCAGTGCCCTTATTATATGTCTTTATGCCAGTTATGCCATGATACAGGTAAATCATCGTCTGAATTCAACCAATATGGGCATCTCAAATAATCCCACAATTTTCTAGCTTTTTACTCTCATGGGACGACTGGTTTGGACTCAGGCACAGAGTAATACTGATTTCACCTTCTGTCCTTCCTTATAGTCATTACTGTCATTTGTGTATATGCATTTTAAACACCCCAAAGGATCCATAAAGAATTCAGTCATTTTGGATGAAGATGGGAGGAGGAAAAGAAAATTACTATTAAACAGCCAGTTTACAGTATTGCTGTACAGCAAAAAAAGGCACAGTACCGCAGGTCTGTGATTTTTAAAACACTTATTCAGTTCCGATTCTCGCCACATGTGGGTGCTATGCCTATGAACGGTGGGAAGAATCAGCAATCAGCATCACATGAGTAAATAAAATGTCATCATAGTTCAAATCAGGAGCCCTCTGTAAGAGACATTCAACATGATCCGAGCAGCCAGCATTATATATGTTTCAGTGATATGTCTCAGTGGTAGGGTTTTACATTATATTAAGATTATTAAAGCATACAGTATTTCCATGTTGACGCACCATTCCAGTAAAAATCTCTGTTTATCTAGGTTTTTCTCACAGTGATGACCGTGTCTGCCAGGGTCTTCTTGATACCCTTAAGATCTATGGAGAATCTGCTCAGATCCAGTGTTTGCACAGCATAACGGGTTATAACCAAATCAACTGGTACAGACAGAGACAAGGCAGTGAGCTGACTTTCACTGGATATAGAGCAAGATTGTCAGCTGATCAGATGGAAGCAGAATTTAAGACTAAAGTGGAGATGAGTGGGGATGGAAACAAAAATGTCACTTTGACCATTAAGGATCTTTCATTGAGCAACAGTGCTGTGTATTTCTGTGCTGCATATTACACAGTGCTGCAGAGCCGCTTAATTTAATTCAGTACAAAAACCTCTCTGATAAAAGTCTTATTAACATCTGGGTCTGTGGCTGCTGTTGACTCAGGGCCAGGTTTCTATTTTATTAGTGTCTGTGGTCCTTTCTTCCCCCAGGTATTAATAAGGAGTAATTGAGTATTATAGCCTACACCAATACTAAAGGCTGCAGTACCCACGGTGCCTGTGAACATCTGACCAGATAAACTGATACAAACTGATAAATTAGATCATTAGACTCTATTATCCTTATACTATATTACGAGTAATGTAAGCATTAATGTTACTTACTAAGTAAGCAAGTAAGTAAACAGGTCATGTAACTATTAATCCTGTTTTTATCAGCTGGTAATGAAAAACTAATTAACTGGTATGATTAGTGAAAAATAACTATGAAAATTAAATGAATGTCTGGGTCAGTATATTCAGTATATATCAGCTTATTCCAGACCACTCTGATGGTGAGGATTTGATTCTCAAGCGTTCTGGAGACGCTGCAACCCTGACTAGGAAATGGCAGGGTTAAATTTTGGGGAAGACAGAACTGTGTCATCCCCAGTGTTAACCAATACCTGCTATCTATGCATTGTAGTCCTATAGTGCTTATAATCTTAACACACAAGATAGATATCTGACATTCAGTCAAAAGGCTTTGTCACTTTCAGTGAAATCACCATAATGGCTCTTCACTTTATATATCCTGTAATTTTGGCTGGTAAGTCTCTGAAGTTCTCCATATCTTTATTTTTAAACTATATTAAGACTAAATTAAGGTGATGTTTCTCTTTAGGTCTTGTAAGGGCAAGGTGGTCGATCGGTTTCGCTTTGTCATAGGAGAGACAGCAATTCCATCAGTGACGGACAAACCTGTGAAGAGCCTGGGCAAGGTTTTTAATAGCTCCTTGAGGGACTCTGAGGCACTCCAGCAAACCAAGGCTGACCTGACTGCATGGCTCACAGCTATAGGACAAGTCGGGGCTGCCAGGGAAATTAAAAAACCTGGATGTACCAACATGGGGTCCTACCAAGAACTCCTTGCCCCCCCCTGCTTTTCTATGAGGTGCCCATGTCCAATGGTGGAGATGTTGGAAAGAACCATCAGCCAGTTTCTTCGCAGTGGCTTGGGCTTCCCCGATACCTCAGCAGCATCGCGTTGTATGGCCATTCCACCAATGCTGGCGAGCTTCCAATCAGCGGCCTGTTCATAAGGAGTTTATGGTCCACACGTTCCAGGGAGCTGATGATGTACAAGGGACTCCTCTGACAAGAAAGTCGCCACCGCAGGATCAAAAGGAATCCAGACAGTGAAAACTGGGAGGAAGAAGTGGAAGGGCCCATGAAGCCATTGACAGAGCAGAGGCAACGCTGAAAGCACCACATCCTGGTGGGCAATACAGCAGCGGGTCGGGCTGGGCTTGGTAGCTTTTCCAAACCTCGCTACGACAAAGCCGGAAGAATGGAGAGACGTCAAATGGTACAGGATGAGATCCGAGCAGAAGTGGAGGAAGATCGGCGGATCAAGATGGTGGCTATGTACCAACAAGGTGCCTGGACAAGGTGGGAACATGCCGAGCAGCGGAAAATTACCTGGACAGAGCTCTGGATACTGGAATCCCAGCACCTCAAGTTTCTCATCCAATCTGTGTATGACGTACTTCCAAGCCCAACCAACTTGCAGCGCTGGGGCATGGCGGACACCGCGGCATGCCAGCTATGCAAGAGGAGAGCCACGCTAGAGCATATCCTCAGTTGCTGCCCGAAGGCCTTGGGGGAAGGGCGGTATCGCTGGCGTCATGACCAGGTCCTTAGGGCTCTGGCAGACGTGCTCAGCACAGCAATCTCCAACTGCAGATACCAGCCCCCCCCAAAGAAGCTCATTACCTTCATCAGAGCTGGGAAGCAGGCACAACATCAGCCAAGTTCCTCTGGAGGCATTCTCACCACAGCACCAGACTGGGAACTCAAAGTCGACCTGGGGAAACAGCTTAAGTTTCCAGAGCACATCTTGGCCACTTCACTCCGCCCAGACGTGGTGTTGACATCGGAGTCAACAAAGCAAGTGATCCTGGTGGAGCTTACTGTCCCCTGGGAAGACAGAGTTGAGGATGCCAATGAACGCAAGAGGGCCAAATACTCTGAGTTAGTGGCTGAGTGGCGGAGTAAAGGCTGGAAAGCCCGCTGCGAACCAGTCGAGTGGGGTGTAGGGGTTTTTTTGCTGGCCAGTCACTACCCGCACTTTGAAGCTCCTTGGAGTTAAGGGTCAGCTGTGCAGAAGAGCCATTAGGAACATCATAGAGGCTGTGGAGAAAGCCTCAAGATGGCTATGGATCCGGAGGGGGGACCCTTGGAGTAGCAGGCCACTTGGACACAAGTTGGGGGCTGATCACCCCCGGCTGGGTCGCCCGAGCGAGGGTGTTTGATGATCAAAGACCCGAAACACCCAAATACCTCGGGTTCATCACTGATGATGTGTCCAAGTAGCACCTAGTGGTGTATTCAAGAACAGTAACAGGTTATCAAGTTTACCAGTTTCCACCTGACATGATCAGAAATGACACAGAATCTGCTCAAATCCGCTGTTTCTACTTCAACAAAGACTTCAAGCACATACTCTGGTACAAACAAACAGAAGCTGGAAATTTTACCTGCATTGGACATTTAAATCTTAACCATAACCTTACCAAGAAGGAATATGCAGACAAACTCCAGCTTGAAATAGACTGGAACAGTAATGCCACACTTACCATTAAAAGTCTAATAGCAAATGACGGTGCTGTTTACTTCTGTGGAGCACGGAGACACAGTGTGTCAGTGTTCAGTCATCCATGTTCAAAATTGTTCTGTATTTGTCTAAAGCGTGCAATAGAGTTGTACACTTGCAACACCTGTTTAGATGTTTCAAACATTGAACATAAATCAATATGTTTATCTTACCCATCTTTATTAAAACTGTCATTATAAAGAAGGCTTATGGTTTGATGGAAGCTGGAAATACAGTAAGCACATCCTCTGCTACATGTTGCAGACCAATGATACGAGGGAGCTCATTCAGAATCAGAATCAGACTTTATTGCTCACACATACAGTGAACTTGACTTTGGTTGTACAGATGCTAGCAATGCACGATAAATACAGTAAGGACAGTCTTAAGCACATAAACACACGCACAGACACACACAAACACGTATAGTGTCTCTCCAACACATATTTCACGCATTCATGCCTGTAAACAATTAGCATGTGTGATTCACATTATGGGTTAAAGGGGCAGAGTTCTGTGCAGTATAAAAACTATAGATATATCCTTAGAAATATGAAAGACCAGTGCAAGTAGGGTTGCGAGACACAAGGATTAACTTTTCCCCAGCAACTGTTCCCCAACTGTCCTCCAGCAAGTGTCAAGTATACCAAGGATTAACTGTTCTGTAGTGTTCAATTATTCCTTAGCAAAATTCAAAACTCAAGAAGAGGAAAAAAGACAGTAAAATGGTTTTAATGTCATTTTTGCTAGTAGATTTCTTATAGCCTTCTGGTGCTGATCTTCTCTGCAAATCAATATCTTCAGTATGGTAAAGGGAATGGTGTCATCCTAAATCCCTGTGTCCTCAGCTGGCGAAATCTATTGAAGCAAAACTGTACACGTAATAAGTGCACACATAATAGGTTTATTTTGTGTGGGTTAAAATATAGCAACTAATGAACCTTTTGGAAATATTCCAGTTCTGATGAGTCTTATCTTCAGCAGACACACACCCCTGTCTCTGGTGGAACCATTTCCAGGCGCTTAGCAGAAGTAAAAATGTTGTCACTGTGCCCATACGTGTCCTGCCATTGATAGTCAACCACCATCACCTTTGGATTGGGACCATGTTGTCTTTAGTGACAAATCTAGGTTCTGTTTGGGAATGGTCGGGTTCGAGTATGGAGGACTCATCTTGAGAGCAGACATACAACAGTTGATCACTCCTAGTAATGATACTAGGGACACTAACAACTATAAGCGATATATGCAGGAAATCCTGTGGTCATACAGCGGGTGAAATAAGTATTGAACACGTCACCATTTTTCTCAGTGAACATATTTCTAGAGGTGCTATTGACATGAAATTTTCACGAGATGTCGGTAACAACCCAAGTAATCCATAAATACAAAGAAATCAAACCGTAGATGTCCAGAAATTAAATTATGTGTAATTATGTGGAATGGCACAGGGAAAAAGTATTGAACACGCTTACTGAAATTTATTTAATACTTTGTACAAAAGCCTTTGTTGGCAATGACAGCTTCAAGATGCCTCCTGTATGGAGAAACTAGTCGCATGCATTGCTCAGGTGTGATTTTGGCCCATTCTTCCACACATTTACATTTACATTTACATTTACAGCATTTAGCAGACGCCCTTATCCAGAGCGACTTACAATTGGTACAATCTTACAATCCAAGCAATTGTGGGTTAAGGGTCCTGCTCAAGGACCCAACAGTGGCAGCCTGGCAGAGGTGGGATTTGAACCCTGGACCTTCTGGTCCAGAGTCCAGTAACTTAGCCACTAGGCTACCACAGTCCCCGCACAAACAGTCTTCAAATCTTGAAGGTTTCGTGGGCCTCTTCTATGAACTCTGATCTGTAGTTCTTTCCATAGATTTTCTATTGGATTCAAGTCAGGTGATTGGCTGGGCCATTCTAGCAGCTTTATTTTCTTTCTCTGAAACCAAGAGAGTTTCCTTGGCTGTGTGTTTGGGGTCATTGTCTTGCTGAAATGTCCACCCACGTTTTCATCTTCAATCATCCTAGTAGATGACAGCAGAATTTTTTATCAAGAATGTCCTCTGTACATTTTTTCCATTCATCCTTCCTCAATTATTTGAAGTTTGCGAGTACCATATGCTGAAAAACAGCCCCACGCCATGATGTTCCCACCTCCAAACTTCACTGTTGGTATGGTGTTTTTGGGGTGATGTGCAGTGCCATTTGACCTCCAAACATTATTATGGCATCCAAAGAGTTCAATTTTGGTCTCATCTGACCAGATTATATTCTCCCAGTATTTCAGAGGCTTGTCTAAATGTTGTGCAGCAAACTTTAAACGAGCTTCAACATGCTTTTTCTTCAGCAATGGAGTCTTGCGTGGTGAGCGTGCATACAGGCCATGGCGGTTGAGTGCATTACTTATTGTTTTCTTTGAAACAGTTGTACCTGCTAATTCCAGGTCTTTCTGAAGCTCTCCACAAGTGGTCCTTGGCTCCCTGGACAACTCTTCTGATAATTCTTGTTCACACTCCGTCTGGCAGAAATCTTGCGAGGAGCACCTGGTTGTGGTCGGTTTTATGGTGAAATTGATGTTCTTTACACTTCCGGATTATGGCCCCAACAGTGCTCACTGGAACATTCAGAAGTTTAGAAATCCTTCTGTAACCAATGCCATCATTATGGTTTGCAACAATAAGGTTGCGAAGGTCTTGAGAGAGCTCTTTACTTTTACCCATCATGAGATGTCTCTTGTGTGATACCAGGCCATCATTTGGGACTGAACCAGCTGATATTAATTAGCACTGACAAGGGACAGGATTGCTTTCTAATTACTGAGAGAGTTCAGCTGGTGTTTTGGCTTTCCATGCCTTTTTGCACCTCCCTTTCTTCACGTGTTCAATACTTTTCCCTGTGCCATTTCACATAATTACACATAATTTAATTCCTGGACATCTATGGTTTGATTTCTTTGTATGTATGGATTACTTGGGTTGTTACCAACATCTGGTGAAAATTTCATGTCAATAGCACCTCTAGAAATATGTTTACTGAGAAAAATGGTGACGTGTTCAATACTTATTTCACCCGCTGTATGTGTTGCCTCTTGTGCAGGGCTTCCAACTGGCATTTTCAGCAGGATAATGCTCACCCACACACAGCAAGGGTTTTTCCAGCCATGTCTCTGCCAGATTGCAACACTTCCTTGGCCTGTCCGGTTGCCATATCTGTTGCCAAACAAAGAATTATTGGAACCAACTGGGATGCCAGCTTCAGCAAACTAGTTCTACAGGCCCATCTGTGGGCAAATGTGTCATAGAGACATATCTATCTCTGACTACGAGGTACACTACCCAAAAGTAGCTTCTGGGAGTCTTTTTATAGAGCAGTGGGGGAAGCACTTTCTTACGACCTCCTGTGGAAAGACCCAGTGTCTTATCAGAACACATTTGTAATCATTACATATCTGCCTTCAACAGAACTGCATGCCGAGTTTTGCAGCAGTTAGACATTTCTGTCTAGATGCTTCATTTTTTTTATTTTGTCCTATCGACTGTAAGAATCACACAGTTCATTAACATAAATGGAATTACATTTGTTGAAAAACGCTACATCAAGTTATATGTTATGTTACATTGCATATTTAAGGGTCACCTCTAGTACATCTTGTGTGTTTGTTTGAAGGCAAACTGAAACCTACCTATTCAGGGGATCTCAGTCCACTCGTTTGATTGGCACCAAGGTTCAAACGGTAACATTCATACTTGTCCAAATGAAGCACTTTAACAGAGCAATTGCAGTACACTTGTTTTAATCGAACCAAACCTGGCAAGTGTGAACACATCGTGCAATGGCAACACAAGTCACATTGTTTTAAAATATATAAAATAATACTTTGCTGTAAGTAGTTGTGGAAATGTTTTAAAGAATAGATGGTCTTATACTGTAATTCATAGAAGTAAAATAAAAATAAATTAAATATAAAAGGGGTGCAAATGAATTACTCTCGCTTACCAACTAAATGTAGCCCATGTAGTCATAGAAGTCAGAAATAAACGTAGGTGAATATTGGCCCTGAATTCGACCCATTCTGTCATGGTGCAGATTTGTTTCATTTTTCGATTTTTGTTGATGTAGTGTTATCCTCTCTCATAAGGGGGTGCTATAAACCATTTAACACTACAACATCACTATAACAGACCTTCAATAGATCCAGAAGCTGACATCAACTCAGATGAAGAGCCAACATGATTATTACTCTCATAACTTTAACTGCATCATTCATCTCCCATGCTGGTAATCACAGATTTTTCTGATTGTATATTTTAATTATACCTTATTAACTTTTATTTATACTTTAATGAAATGTGTAATCAGAGTCATATATACTGTATATTTTTATGCAGGATGTTCTGCTGCAACTAACAATGTTCTCCAAACTCCTCCTGACTCGATCAAGAATGAGCAGGAATCTACAGATCTTACCTGTTCTCACTCCATCCCATACTATGAGGTTATTCTGTGGTATAAACAATCTGATAATCAGCTAGATCTTCTTGGACATCTCAATATGCAGTTCAAAAATCCAGAAGAACCCCTAAAGGATAAAATTGTTTTGGATGGAGATGGGCAAAACAAAGGGAAACTTACTATAAAGAATCTTCAGGCAAATGACAGTGCAGTTTATTTCTGTGCAGCAAAAAGAGGCACAGTGCAGCAAGTCTCTGTGATCTGTTACAAAAACCCTTCTTCTCCTGCATCCATTTTTGTGTTCAACAAGCAACATTAAACCACACTTTTACCACAAACATCATTATCATTTGATATCCAGGTGTTGTAAGCAGTTATGAGGTGTTATGTTTAAAATATATGAATGATGCAAGAACTACTGCTGGATTCACTGGGCCATCAGCATGGATGCAGTTTTGTGTGTCTCCATATGTGGGCGCTGTGGGAGAAACCCCATCAGCATCATATCTAGTATGTACGTGAAACTTTGTGATAGTTTACTAAATTAATTATATAATGTTATATTTTACTAAATATATCATGAAATATAATAGTATTTATTAATCCCAGAAGTTGAATCTGTTCATCTGGACATAAGGTTTTGTCTGAGAAACGTTTCGTCACTCATCTAAGTGACTTTTTCAGTCTCAGCCAGTTGGAAATCTTATATACAGCACATTTGCATAGCGACTGGTACCAGCACCATTGCATAACAATTTGACCGGTGATCAGTTTAATATGCAGATTGATTCCATTTTCTTTTTTTTATTCTTATATGTTGAAATAGAAAAAAAATAAAAAATATCATCTCAGCCACTCCCGGTCTTGGTCTTGACTTCAACACTATGTATCAGTCGTTATATTAATGGGTGTGGTCAGAGTATTTTTCCATATAATGATGTCATAATCTGTCCCACTTCTAAAAATGCAATGGCAGATCCTCTGTTAAAAATCTAATTTAAAAAATCTAAGTCTGTATTGGAAATGACACACTCCTGTACTGCATTCTGCATACTACAGTACTATGTACTGCATTCTGCCCCCTGTATATAGTATGCAGTGCAGTGACGAGTTCTGTCATGACATATAGCATATTAGGCTACTACAGTACCCACTGCACTGCCGTCACATGACCATTTACCTCACATTTACATGAATCTTACCTTTTTTAACTTCATTAGCCTCATTCTGATGAGAACATATCCCAATACATCCATTAAACTCATATTCATACTCTGAGTTATGCAGTTCTGTGTGTCTCCATAAGTCGACGCTGTGGGAGAAACTCCAATCAGCATTATACACAGTATCCATGTGAAACATTATGATAGTTTAAAGCAACATCTCTCCATAACAGACATTCTACATGATTCAAACAGCCAGCATTGTGTGTTTCACTGATATGCCTCAGTGGTAAAGTTTTACATTATGTTAAGAACATCATAGCTCAAAGCTATTCCAAAAAAGGAATAGTATGATGCAGGTAATATTGGGTGATGAACTCAAATGCAACGCATGAAATGTACATTTAGTGAACACAAAATCTCACTGAACAAAGTAATAATGCAATATCCTCTAGGTGGTGCTGGAGCTTTATTCATATATTCACCTGGGAGGGAGGAACGAAGAAGTCTGGTTGATCGTAGTGTTCATCAATACAATGTGGCACATATCCTGTCTCACTGCTATTGGGTATTATACCAGATAGGGTACTGTCTCAAAATCTAAGTATTTGCTTCACCTGTAGATACTCGATTTCCTTCACCATCTTTAAACAGTATGATCAGATTTCCATTTATTTTCATCATCTCTGTGAGCTTCCTCTCAGGTAATATTGCTGATCCATCAAATCATACAATCTGTAAATATACTACAATATTAAAACTAATCAGCTATTAAATGTTTTTCAGGATCTTTGGTTTGTAAAGAGGTTCTGCAAACTCCTGCTGATGTATTGTGTTCACCTGAACAGAATGTAACCCTGACCTGCAACCACAGTATCTCAAACTATTACACAATACTGTGGTATCAGCTAGCACCAGGAGACACCAACTTTAAAATAATCGGATATGTTTATTATACTACTAAGGAAATTCAGAAAGATTATGAAGGCGATTTCAGCATGACTGGAGATGGACGATCATCAGTTTCTTTGTATATTTCGCAAACCAGAAAAGTGAAGGACAGAGCTATGTATGTCTGTGCAGCTTCTTCCACAGTGCTACACACATCCCCTACTTATAACAAAAACCCATCTTTAGTAAATATCCAGCCTTGTACACCTGCTGAACCACACCTAAAGTCACATGAAACACTGAACTATTGTTGCAGTATAGCACCACTCTATCCAGGTTCAATCAATTTGTGATGTTATATCACAGAAACTACAATCAGCCCAGATCAATTTAATTAGCTAAATGTCCTCATTATGCATGTACAAATACATTAATCATTTGCTAAAGTTCACAAAACATATGCCGAGATCAATGTGCAGGCTAGTAACAACTTTTCAGACAATGATCATGTTTTCAGATTTTGAATTTTGAAATCTAGTGACTTGCTATATAATTCAAAAACGTCAGTCTGTGCTATATCCTTCCAATGATTTTTTTCCACCTTTTGTGTTTGTTCACCAACATTATGTTATAAATTAATATAAAATTTGTGAATAGATGTAGAATGTCCGCATCACAATGCATCTAACAACTGATACCCCCCACCCCTTTTGACTATAATGACATAATTTCCTGTGTCAACAAAATGGCTGTACAACTGTGCTCTCATCTCAACTGTACACCATGGATTACCCTCAACAATTTAAGTGTATAATTATGATCAGATTTATTTTTAAATGTATCATCTTTGCAAGCTGTCTCTCAGGTAATGATGGTAATGTTATCTTACAGTATATTTAAAAATGGGTATGAATATCTAACACGATTAATTTAACTTAGGTGTGATTTCCAAAGAGGTTCTTCAAGCTCCTGCTGATGTTCTGTGTTCACCAGGGCAAAATGTAACCCTGACCTGCAACCACAGCATCACAGACTATGAGACAATACTGTGGTATCATCAAGCTCTTGGAGACACCAGCCTGAAACTCATTGGCTTCGCAAGATACAAGAATATTAAAGAAATTGAGAATGATTATAAAGGTGAATTTAGCATGAGTGGGGATGGGGAGTCATCAGTTTCTCTACACATTTCCCAAACAAGGAAAGTGGAGGACAGAGCAATGTACTTCTGTGCAGCTTATTACACACAGTGCTACACTCATCCTTTTCTAATAACAAAAACCCATCTTGAGTTCACATTATAGTCTGGAACATCTGCTCAACCACACAGAGTATTCAGACAGATAAAAAAATATTCAACACTGCAAATAATTATTTGGAGCAATAAGTGTCAGTACAGATATGCAACATTTAACATCCACGATACATTCTGTGAAATTGCATACTATGTGACTTGGATGTTGCACGAAGGCCTTGGAGTAACATACCTGTAGGTATTGATTAATCTAGCAAGACATTATTATAGATTTATAATTAATTTATATATGGATTCTACCAAGGATGTGCAGTACTGTGTAAATGTCTTAGGCCATTATTAATTATGTTGTATTAGCAGTGGTATAATGACCATATATAGCATACTGTCGATGACTGGTCCCAAATTTTCAAACTTGGATACATCATAATACTCGTTTCTACTTAACTTCATTCCAATCTTTGTAAGCTGTAGCATATATTAGCCTTGACACCCTGTTCCCCTTCAGAAAAGTGGTTTCTTGGCTTCTACCTTTCCAAAAAGAACATTCCTGATCAAGCTTCTTTAGACTGTACAGGGTCAACTTGGCATCCTGATGAAGCTGCCAGATGCTGCTATTGCTTAAGTGTAAGTGCAGATCACACTAAATACTTGACACTGCAGCCTATAGAGAACCAGAGCAAGAAAGTTGAGAAAAAAGAATATGATGGAAGTTTTGCATTATTGGTAATGGAAGTTTTGCCATCACCAGTACAGAGGGGCACGTATGAGAATAGGGAGTGGTATATTTAGCTGTAGTACCCTACATATCCACAGACTGTCCTCACCTACCCACCGTCAGTAAAATCTTGCTTAACTCGCATGTTAATGCTTCTATAAAAATGCATCCGATTTCCTGCAAATTATTTCAATATAAATAAATCCTAGTTTCTGTGGGAAGATGCCTATATACATTTTGGACCCATTTTAAGCTTATGCACAAGAACCCATGGAAAAGTTTAAGTGTGAATAAGACTCTTATTTAAATCAGTACTGGAATTAAATTAATCTGACACCCGTCTCTAGCACAGAAGATTAACCACCGAACAACCGCAAAGGGTGGAAACCAAGTAGACTGATATGGAAAGTAATCTGGACGTCTGGAGATCTCACAACTTATTAACAGTGCACTGAATTTTACCTACAGCTCATCCTTTAAATAAATATCCTCTGCACTGTCTGATTCCTCTATTTTTACTTCATGTTCAATCCAACAATTTTACATTCTACATAAATTAATGTGAGGGATTAGAATGTCCAGAGCAATTTACAGATGAGCTGGCCAGGTTAAAAGTACAACAGTTACAACTTGACAAAGTTGGAATTTGACCATAAAACCTTGTGATTCATGGTCCAAAGCCTTAACAATTAAGTCATCACTGTTGACTCGTGCTCTATGGCATATGATCCTGATCTTTATTTAGTCCTTTAATATTTGCAGTTTGTAATACTAGTCTTATGTGAAAGTCCTAATTTTACATGAATGGGTGGGATTATGGTGTTCATCACAGTAATTGTCATATCCTGTCTCATGTCTAAAATTATGACTGCCTCTTGCTGAGCTAGCAATCATTTGAGCTCAGGTGAACATGACGGTTTCCTTTCAGCATTTTTACATTTAAAAATATGACCAGCTTCCCCTTCAAATTTATCATCTGTGTGATCTGCCTGTTAGGTAATATTTTTATAAATCAATAAATATACCTATATAAGTATTACAATACATGAAATACTCTTATAATACATGTGTCTGAATATTCTCTTTTCTAGGTTGCTTAATTTGCAAAGATGTTCATCAATCTCCTGCTGATATTGTATGCTTACCTGGGCAGAATGTAACTTTGACCTGCAACCACAGCATCCCAAACTATTACACAGTATTATGGTATCAACGTGAACATGGAGACACCGGCCTTAAATTCATCGGTTATGCTTATGATGCTGCCAGTAAACAAATTGAAGAAGGATTTAAAGATCGATTTTCCATGACTGGGGCTGGGAAATCATCTGTTTCGCTACACATTAAACAAATAAGAAGAGTGGAGGACAAAGTTATGTATTTCTGTGCAGCTAGTTATGCACAGTGCTACATACATTCTCATCTAATAACAAAAACCTATTTTGAATATACTGCACATACAGCCTCATACACCTGCTTAACCACACACAGGATCTGATCAGATAAAATCATTTATATGGAGAGTTTTTTGCCACTGTTTTTGTGGCTTAGTTGAGGCTCAGCTGAGGCTGTGGGTCTAAATATTTGTAAAGCTGCTTTGAGACAATGCACTGAAAGTGCTATAGAAATAAAATCAACTTTGACATTGATCTAAAGCTGCAAATAGTTTTATAGTAATAAATTGATGAGATAATAAAAATGCTCATAAGAATTACTATGAAGCAGCATAATCTTTCATGTTCTTTGACGAGGCGAATTTAGCTGTAATTCCCTGCATATTCGCAGGGTGTCAGCATTTCCCACTGTTTCTAAAATGTTGCTTATGACTCTATGCATGGTTCAAATCTTTAGTTATACGTTTTGTGCTAAGCATGTATTTATAAGTCATGTTTCAGTATAGGGGATTGTATAGGCATATTCTAGACCCATTCTAGACTCGGGTGGGCTTTTTTTTTTTTTTTTTTGACTCATCAGTCCTGGGTTTTCATCTGACATCCTTCCAGTCTCTAGGACAAAACATTAACAAGTGAACCAACACAAAATGTAGAAACCAGCTAGACTGAGACACCTCTGCCTGGAAATCTGACAGAGTTGTGAATTTCATCTGCAACTGAAATCTAACTCCTTTCAAAAATATCATCAGTACTGTCTGTTTCTTTTAGTGCTTCCTCCTTTGGTGTTTGAACCAACCATCTCAAATTTCACATTATTGGGTGTGGTCAGAGTGCTCATTGGTGTAACGATGTCATATCTTTGAAATATTTTGACGTCAAAGAACATGTCAGATAATTTGGCATATTTTACATGATGGATCAGGAGTAGATAATTTTGTTTCTTTTACCAGATTTATATAATCAATATGGTTCGATTTCCATTTGCATTCATCATTTGCGTGTGCTGCCTCTCAGGTAAAATCCATGGTGTCATACCAACAAATTCTTAATTTGCTGAATAAGAATATCAAAGATTATTTGTTATATGGAGCATACATAACCTAATTCTCTTTTCCTCTAGGTTGTTTAATTTGCAAAGTCGTCCATCAAACTCCTGCTGATGTTCTGTGTCCACCTGACCTGCAACCACAGTATCACAAATTATGACACAATTTTGTAAACACATGGAGACACCAGCCTGAAACTCTTAGGTTATGCCAGGTTTGATACTACTAAACAATTTGAGAAAAAGGAATATGAAGCTCATTTTGTCATGACAGGAGATGGAAGATCATCAGTTTCTCTACATATTATTCAAGTAAGAAAATTGCAGTACAGAGCTATGTACTTCTGCGCAGCTTATTACGCACAGTGCTACAGGTGGTCTCTTCTAATAACAAAAATGTATCATCTATGATGTCTGGTACACCTGCTTATCCACACAGAGGGGGAAAAACATTAAAAGTTGAAAATAGGTATTTGGAGCCATAAATGTCAAGACATAAAATAGGCTAACTGTTCAGTCTACACAAATAAATATGTTCCTCTAAAATGCTCTATATATATGATTCAAGGCTTCCTTAAATACATGCCCAACTGTCTAAGAAGTATTTGTTAATGTACCCTAGCTTCTATGGGACATACATAGGCACATTCTAGACCCATTTTAAGTGTATGCTAATAAATAAAGCTCAAGGTGAGCAGTCCTGGAATGTAATGTAATGTTCTTCCAATCTCTATCACAGAAGATTACCCTCTGAAACACCACAAAAAAAAACGAAACCCGCTAGATGGGGATAGTTAAGAAATCAGGAAGTCTGATGATCTCACTTGTCCTGACAGTGAATTTCATTTGCAGCTCAGATATGACAAAAATGGCTGTTGAATAATCCACTTTACTGCCTGCTTCCTGTAGTGAGCTCTCAACTGATGTTTGAACCAAGAGAATTAAATTTAACATTAATGGGTGTAATCATCTGTTTGTCAGTGTAATGATGTCATATCCTGTCTCTGTGCTGAAAATACACCAGATCATGTGTCAGATTCTATAGTGTTAGCCCAGCTGTAGATCATTGTTTCTTGTACTAGGTTTAAATAATCAATATGGTCCAATTTTCATTTACATTCATCATCTGGTTGGGCTGCCTCTCAGGTAACATCCATGTTGCCATATCAACAAAAATGTAATATACTGAATAATCATATTATGGATCCCTTTTTAAAAAAAAAATTTTATTTCTTTTTTCTAGGTTTTTTAATTTGTACAGTGGTTCATCAAGCTCCAGCTGATATTCTGTGTTCACCTGAACAGAACGTAACTCTGACCTGCAACCACAGTATCACAAACTATGATTCAATATATTGGTATCAGCAAGAACATGGAGACACGAGTCTGAAACTTATTGGATATGTTTATTTTGCCACTATGAAAAATTATGAGAAAGAAGAATATAAACGTGATTTTATCATGACTGGAGATGGAAGATCATCAGTTTTTCTACACATTATTCAAACAAGAAAATTGGAGCCCAGAGTTATGTACTTCTGTGCAGCTTATTACACACAGTGCTACACATGTGTGCTTTTAATAACAAAAACCCATCTTTAATAAACTGCACAGCCTGGTACAGCTGCTTAACCACACACAGGATCCAGTCAGATAAAAACACATTCAGTATAAATAAATACCAGCACGCATTATTTAAACTTATGCTTTAACAAATGCTACTCTTCACTCTGAATCCATGTCCTGTGTTTTAGCTATGTGACATGCCTATGTAATCAGTTATTTTAGTCCCTTATGAGTTTTAGGGTTTGAATGTATTTTGTAATGCTATGTATAGTAATGTATGTCTGTAATGCTATAGACTTAAAGTTGATTTTACTTTTAATAAAAGCTGCAAAAACTTTTGCAAAATAATTGTTAATCTATAGAAACATGATAAATTATAAGACTACACAGGACATAAATATTGTTATATGAATTTTCTACAAAGAAGCACAATTATACACTCTTTTGACAAAAGTACTGGGACACATCTCTTAATCATTTAAAGCAGGTGTTTTATTCAGTCCCATTATCATAGGTGTATAAAATCAAGCACATAGCCATGCAGCTATAACTGAGCTTTAGTAAATTAAATATAAGGTATAAAATAATCCCAAGTTTGTTTTCATTGTAAAGTGGCATGGAATGATTATTGTATTTATTGGAATGTCTTTGCCTTTTTTGCCATTTAAAGAAATAGGAAAATATAGATTGTGCAGGATAAATTGGCATAGAATTATGGACTTCATGTAAACCAGCCCACCCAAACACACAACCACAACCACACACACACACACACACACACACACACACACACACACACACACACACACACACACACACAGTATAGCACAGGCACAGTGAATTTAGGAAGCCTTGCAAATTGTGTATGTAGTTTGATTGTAAACTTATTTGATTAACTACTTTGCAAATATGTTTAAGTCTTCACAAAGCTTCATGTGTGCTTCTTGTTTCAGTAAAGAAAAATGAAGTTTGTGTGTATGTGTTTGGGTCCTGTGTGTTGATACACGTGTTAAGTGAACAGTAATTATGAGGTTACATTGCAAATTTACACACACAATGTACAATAATCATCAGGCTATATTGGCGAATTTGTGCTGAGAAAATATACAAGTCACGCAGGTTGTAAACATTTTAAAATGGTTTTCTACATAGGCAAAACCAATTGCATCCAAAAAGATCATGAGGAACCAGCCTATGAGCAGTTGTTATGAAGTGGTGCATTTAGTCGTAATTCCATGCATATCCACATAGTGTCACCATTGCTCAGTCTCTGTAAAATGTCCTGTATGGCTCTATATACAGTAGAGTATGAGTCAAGGCTTCATTAAATACACACTCGACTGTCTAACAAGTATTTGTAAATGCGTCCTGGCTTCTGTGGGAAAGCTCCATTAAATTTAACATGGATGGGTGTGATCATGTATTCGTCAGTGTAATGATGTCATATCCCATCTCCCTGCTGAAAATATGTCAGCTTATGTGTGAGATAGATTCTATAGTGTTGGCAAAGCTGTGGATCATTTTGTTTCTTGTACTAGGTTTAAATAATCAACATGGTTAATTTTCCATTTACATTCATCATCTGGTTGGGCTGCCTCTCAGGTAACATCCATGTTGCCATACCAACAAAAATGTAATATTCTGAATAATAATAATACAGAGTATTATACTTTTGGCTTACTTATGGATCCTTTTTTATTTTCTCCCTTTTTCTAGGTTATTTAATTTGCAAAGATGTTCATCAAGCTCCGGCTGATGTTCTGTGTTCACCTGAACAAAACGTAACTCTGACTTGCAACCACAGTATCTCAAGCTATGATACAATATTGTGGTATCAGCAAGAAGATGGAGACACCAGTCTGAAACTCATTGGATATGCCCGTTATGACACTACAAAAAGTTTTGAGAAAGAAGAATATAAACGTGATTTTATCATGACTGGAGATGGAAGATCATCAGTTTCTCTACACATTATTCAAACAAGAAAAGTGGAGGACAGAGTTCTGTACTTCTGTGCAGCTTATTACACACAGTGCTACACACATCCTATTTTAATAACAAAAACCCATCTTGAATAAACTGCACAGCCTGGTACAGCTGCTTAACCACACAGGATCCAGTCAGATAAAACATATTCAATATAAATGAACGCACACATTATACTCTTAATTCTGAATTCATATAATGTGTTTTAGATATGTGACATGCATATGCAATTACTTATGTTAGTCACTTATAAGGTTTAGGATTTGAATGTATTTTGTAATGCATACAGCATGCAAAAAAATTTACAATGCTCTAAAAGTGCTATATAAATTTGACTTGGCTGCAAATAGCTTTTTGAGAAATAAATGTCAATACATTAAAATATAATAATTGAACACAGCACATAAACTTGTTTATAATGATAAAGGATAAGGATAAAGCTCATGAGAGAGCAGCCTATGAGCAGTTGTTATGGCGTGGTGCATTTAGTCGTAATTCCCTGCATATTCACGTAGTGTCACCTTTTCCCCATTTCTCGAAAAATGTTCTGTTTGGGTCTAAATATGAGTCAAAGTTTCCTTAAATACACAAACTTTCTAACGAGTATTTGTCAATGCATCCTGGCTTCTGTGGGAAAGTTACATTAAATTTAACATTAATGGGTGTGATCATGTATTCGTCAGTGTAATGATGTCATATCCTGTCTCCCTGCTAAAAATATGCCAGATTGTGTCAGATTCTATTGTGTTACCTAGCTGTAGATCATTTTGTTTCTTGTGCTAGGTTTAAATAATCAACATGGTTAAATTTCCATTCAGATTCATCATCTGGTTGGGCTGCCTCTCAGGTAACATCTGTGTTGCTATATCAACAAATATATATTATACAGAACAATAATATTACAGAGTATTATATTTTTAGATTACTTATTGATCCTTTATTTATTTATTTTTTTCTAGGTAGTTTAATTTGCAAAGATGTTCATCAAGCTCCGGCTGATGTTCTGTGTTCACCCGAACAGAATGTAACACTGACCTGCAACCACAGTATCTCAAGCTATAATACAATATTGTGGTATCAGCAAGAATATGGAGACACCAACCTGATGCTCATTGGATATGCCAATTATGACACTACAAAAAATTTTGAGAAAGAAGAATATAAACGTGATTTTATGATGACTGGAGATGGAAGATCATCAGTTTCTCTACACATTATCCAAACAAGAAAAGTGGAGGACAGAGTTCTGTACTTCTGTGCAGCTTATTACACACAGTGCTACACACATCCTATTCTAATAACAAAAACCCATCTTTAATACACTGCACAGCCTGGTACAGCTGTTTAACCACACAAGATACAGTCAGATAAAACATATTCAGTATAAATGAACGCACACATTATACTCTTAATTCTGAATTCACATCCTGTGTTTTAGCTATGTGGCATGTCTGTGTAATCAGTATGTTAGTCACTTATAAGGTTTAGGATTTTAATGTACTTTGTAATGCATGCAAAATGCAAAAAAATGACAATGTATTAGGGGATCACGCTTTGGGCACTAGAGGCCAGCATTGATCCTACATGGCGGCGTGAGCACCCCAAGTGCAATCGCGCGTGCGTCAGCCCTACCGGGCATTTATCATGAAAGTGGCAACATCTGTTGTTGAGCCTATTTAAGCACACCTTTGGGCTCACAGGGGTGTCGCACCATTGCGTAAGCAGCCCGATGCCACGTGATGCACACACGCTGCACCTGCGGATACAGCGTTACTTGTTCCTTTGCATTATTGTTTTGTTTCAGGGACAAAGGTACATCTGGGGGATCAAAGACCTTCAGACGGGAGCAATTGGGAGATTGCCTGGTAAGGTAGGGCCTTGGTTGTCAGCGTAGGGCAGGCCTTTGTTTATTTCTTTGTGTATATTTTTTACCGGGCTTCTCCCGGCTGTTTTGAGCCTTGCCCCCACCTTTTCCCTCTCACGCCATCACCAAAGTCCTTAAAATATGAGAAAGCAGCCTATGATCAGTGGTTATGGCGTGGTGCATTTAGTTGTAATTCCCTGCATATTCACGTAGTGTCACCATTTCTCCGTTTCTCTAAAGTGCTCTGTTTGGCTCTAAATATGAGTCAAAGTTTCCATAAATACACGCAAAACCATCTAACAAGTACTGTATTTGTCAAAGCACCCTGGCATTTTAAGTGTGAGCTAAATAAATGATGCCCAAGGTGAGCAGTCCTGGAATTTATTCTGATGTTCTTCCAATCTCTATCACAGAAGCATAACCATTGAACCACCACAAAAGACTAAAACCACCTACTGTAGTTGGAGATCAAATCAAAGTCTGGTAATCACACAGCTCATCCTGACAGTGACCTGAATTTCAGGTGCAGCTCAGATTTGACAAAAAGCTCTTTGTTTAACTCTGATCTGTGCAAATTATGACCATCCTTTAAATAATATCTAGTGTCTGCTTCCTTTAGTGAGCTTTCATTTCATGTTTGAACCAACAGAATACAATTTAACATTAATGGGTGTGATCATGTTTTCACCAGTGTAATGATGTCATATCCTGTCTCCCTGCTGAACATATGTCAGATCATGTTTCAGATTCGATTGTGTTGGCCCAGCTGTAGACCATTTTGTTTCTTGTACTCGGTTTTAATAATTACTATGGTTCAATTTCCATTCGGATTCATCATCTGGTTGGGTTGCCTCTCAGGTAGCATCCTTGTTACCATATCAACAAAACAATTTAATATATTGAATAAGAATATTGCAGTGTATTCTACTTATGGATCTTTCTTATATTTTCAAGGTTATTTAATTTGTAAAGTGGTTCATCAAGCTCCGGCTGATGTTCTGTGTTCACCTGAACAGAATACAACTCTAACTTGTAACCACAGTATCTCAAGCTATGAAACAATATTGTGGTATCAGCAAGAATATGGAGACACCGATCTGAAACTCATTGGATATTCCCGTCTTGCCACTACAAAAAATTTTGAGAAAGAAGTATATAAACGTAATTTTATCATGACTGGAGATGGAAGATCATCAGTTTCTCTACATATTATCCAAACAAAGAAAGTGGAGCACAGAGTTCTGTACTTCTGTGCAGCTTATTACACACAGTGCTACACATGTGCTCTTTTAATAACAAAAACCCATCCTGAATAAACTGCACAGCCTGGTACACATTATCCAAACAAGAAAAGTGGAGCACAGAGTTATGTACTTCTGTGCAGCTTATTACACACACTGCTACACATGTGTTCTTTTAATAACAAAAACCCATCTTGAATAAACTACACAGCCTGTTACAGCTGCTTAACCACACACAGGATCCAGTCAGACAAAAACACATTCAGTATAAATAAATAACAGCACATTATTTAAATTCATGTTTTAACATTGTCACTGTTAATTCTGAATTTACATAATGTTTGCTCACTATGTGACATGTCTATCTAATCAGTTACTTTAGCCAAGTTTAAGATTTGATTTTTTTATATACAAAATTAGACATAACAAACCTGAGTAGTAGTTCTACACCATGGGCATCATCTAAATTCTTTGTTTCTATACATGTCTTTCATCTAATCTAAAAATACATATGGGGGTTCATCATCAAAGAGCTTTGTAGTGGGATGTTGGGTGCTTTCTTCTTGCCTCTCAAGTGTGATCACTCAGTTTTTGGTTGATAGTTGAGGTGGTGGGTTGCCAATGTTTAATGTGATCCCTCTTGGCTGGTCTACCTTCTGGTTCTTCCCTTTCTAGCTATGCTGTTATAGTAGTGCTGCTGGAGTGTCATACTTCACTTAGTACTAGTGGTACAAACATTTCTGTTAATTAACTCTGTGATCTTAACTATAAATAACTACATATTATCTTTCCAAGCTCTTGTTCATACACCAATTTCAGCCCACACACTAAGATATTCTTCTGCTTCAGCTCCACCCAAGATGCTCTTCCATCATCAGTTCTAGCCCTCACAACATTACTGAGACCACATCAGAAGGCAGTAACTCTTTCCCTCCTCTGGTTAACTGAGCATGACATGCCATCAGAACTTTCTCGCTAAGGACACAAGATCCTACAGTGACTCCATGTACTGGACTAAATAATGTCGATATGTTTTATTTTTACGTTAATTTATTCTATTTTTTATGTATTTCCACTGTTGTCATTTATGCTATCATTTTAAATTCTTTTTTATTATACTCTTCATAATATTACATTATCTCTAAAATATTAGTCTACATATTTTTATATTTTATGTTAATTATTATATATTTTATATGTTATCTCTGGTAATATTTATTTAGCTCCTCTTTATTTAAGCTATAATTATAATCACAATAATAATTATTAATTAGATAACTTCGTTTCATTCTTACATATTCTTACATACCAAGGAGGTTGGCTCAGTTTTTGAGTTTTGGTCCTCCCAAGGTCTCTTCCTTATAATGTTTAGGGAGTTTGTCCCTTTCCACTGTCACACTAGGGTTGCTCAATTTGTGATTGAGCTTAGATAATCGAAGATAATAGAAAATTGTAAAGATGCTTTGACACAATGGTACATTGTAAAAAGCACTATAGAAATTAATCTGACTATATTTTGGCTCCACAAGCCTTTTTTTTGTTTCGTGTTTATTGTGTTAAGTCAGGGGGTGCAAATTATATTACCTAGATGATGGGTGTAATCTACGATTCCTCAGGGTGTTCTGCAGCTACAGACTGATGTACAGGTTTAAGTTCCTCATATGAGAGGTGACAGTATATGTCAAACATTATCTTTACATTTGTTAATGGTAAAGGAACCTCTTAAAATTAGTGAAATACAGTTGGTATTCACTTCGCCTCTAGATGGTGCTGTAACCATTGATTTAAATAAGTGCAGTGCAATGCCTCAGATTGCTGCAGAATACATGTACATTTGAAAATCCTTGCTCAAGTCAGTCCTGCACTTTAGTATAGGAGTGAAGTTTAAACCCTGAGCCTCCACAACCAGCTAGATGGAGATCAATCTGGAAGTCTGCAGTGAATTTCAGCTGCAGCTAAGATTCAACAAAAATATCTGTCTATCTCTGATCTAACTTATTATCATTCTATAAATAATATCCTCTGCATCATCTGCTTCCTTTAGTGATCACTTTGTTGAGGGTGTGATCATAGTGTAGTGATGTTATATCCTGTCTCATTTCCTGCTAAATAGGTGTGCCAGAGTTTACTTGCTGGACCAGTTGGAGATCATCTTGTTTCTTTTGCCAGGTAAAAGTAATCAACATGGTTAGATTTCCCATCACTTTCATCATATGTGTGTGCTGCCACTCAGGTAAGGTATTATAATGATGCAGTATGTTTCAGTAGTTCACATTTTTCCATGTGATTAAATATATATTTACACTTCTTTTTCTAGGTTGTTTCATTTGAAAAGTCGTCCATCAAACTCCTGCTGATGTTCTGAGTTCACCAGGGCACAATGTAACTCTGACTTGCAAACACAGCATCCCAAGCTATTACACAATATTGTGATATCAACAACCTCGTGGAGACACCAGCCTGAAATTCATCGGTTATGCTTATTATAGCAGTACGCAAATTGAGGAATATTATAGAGGTCGCTTTGCCATAACTGGTGATGGGAAATCATCAGTATCTCTACACATTATCCAAATAACAAAAATACAGGACAGCACCGAGTACTTTTGTGCAGCATTGTATGCACGGTGTTAGACATGTCATCTTCTAATAACAAACACCTGCAATAAAATGACGCAACCTTGTACACCTGCATAACCACAATAAAAGCAACTTTAAACACACTGATATTATCTAAAACTAAAGATCAGAATTTCAACCATGAAGTAGATCTTTAGAGCTAACTTGATGGGTGAACTCAAGTTTAACTGTATCATGTCACCAGTTCAATAGTTAACCAGCTCACATGACATAGAAACTTACATTACAGTTTAAATGATACCAAATTCATACACTGTAGGTGTCGGTCCTGCATTTTCCACTGTTGCTTTTTTTCGCTGTGTCTAAAATATTGCTAAAACTTCCATAAACCTCTGCTTAGATTCCAGCTAACCTTTCTTTATAACTCCTGTTTTTGTTTGTTTCAGATTGTTTGTACAATAAAGCTAGTTCAGGTCAGTTCTGGAATTTAATATGACATCCTTCCTATTGCTAGCACAGAAGCTTAACAGTTGATCCACCACAAAAGGTAGAAACCAGCTACATGGAGAAGGAAACAAAGTCTGGAGATCTCACAACTTATCCTGACAGGGCAGTGCATTTCTTTGAACATATTTTTCTCTGTCTAATTTTCTGATCAGTCTAAGTTGTGATTGTCCTTTAAATAACATCCCTTGTACAATCTGCTTTCTTTAGTGCTCCCTCATTTGATATTTGAACTAACTGATGTCACATTAATGGGTGTGGTCATACTGTTCCTCAGTGTAATGATGTCATATCCTGTCTCACTCCTGAAAACTTCAAATCAGGTGTCAGATGTTGCATGCTGTATCAGCTTTAGATCGTTTTCTTTTTGAAACTAGATCTAAATGATCAATATGGTTCAATTTCCATTCACACTCATCATCTGTCTGTGCTGCCTCTCAGGTAACAAAGTTGTCGTGCAAACAAAAATGTCATTTACTGAATAAGAACATTACATCTCATTTTACATATGGAGCATAACACAACCTATGGCTTCCTTTTCTAGGTTGTTTAATTTGCAAAAAGGTTCATCAAGCTCCTGCTGATGTTCTGTGTTCACCTGAACAGAATGTTACTCTGACCTGCAACCACAGTTTCCCGAGCTACGATTCAATATCATGGTATCAGCAAGAACATGGAGACACCAACCTGAAACTTATAGGTTATGCTTATTATGACAGTGTAAAAAAATATGAGAATAAGGACTACGAAAGCCGTTTTGCGATGACTGGAGATGGAAGATCATCAGTTTCTCTACAAATTCACCAAACAAAAAAGTTGGAGGACAGAGCTATGTACTTCTGTGCAGCTTATTACACACAGTGCTAGACACATCCTCTTTTAATAACAAAAACATATCTTGGATGAACTGCACAACCTGGTACACTTGTTTTACCACACAGAGTCAGATAAGAAACATTTAATGTTACAAAGTCATTTGGAGCAATAAATGTCAATACAAAGATCCAAGCAAATTTGCCAGTGTATATAAACAAAAATGAAATAAAAAATATTGTTTGAACTTTGATACTTTTCATGACCAAGTAGATTGTGTGTCATTATATACCGTTACGGATCATCATCGTTTGACATGAAGTGTCACGTCTGGTATGTACTTAGTTGTAACTCCCTGCATTTCCACAGAGTGTCGCCGTTTTCCGCTTTTTCTACAATGTCGTCTATGGTTATACATATCGGTCAAAGCTTTCCTAAACAAAGTGTTCTAAAGAAAGTATTTCTTTATAAATCCTGGCTTCTGTCTGATGAGTTGTTTGAGCATCAGTAACATTTATAAATAATCATAGATGATAAGATTTAGGATCAGGTCACTTCTGGATTTTAATGTAATATCCCTCCAGCTCTACCACAGAACAAGCTAAATGGAAATGGAGAGAAATCTGGAAGTCTGGAGATCTCATAACAGATACAGATAGTGCAGTGAATTTATCTGCAGCTCAGATTCAACAAAAAATACTCTATCCAACTCTGCTAATATCATCCTTTAGATATTATTTACTATACGCTCCCTTTAGTGCTGTCTCATTGAATGTTTGAAAAAGTATCAAATTTCACATTAATGTTCATGATCACGGTGTTAGTCATTGTAATTAAGTCATATTTTGTCTCTCAATAAAACCATCAGAGCACGTGTCAGATTTTACTTGTTGGATCAACTGCAGATCATTTTGTTTCTTTAACCAAATTTTAAAAATCAGCATGGTTCAATTTCCATTAACATGCATTATTTGTGTGTGCTGCCTCTCAGGTAACACCAGTCTTGTCATGCCAACAAAACAATGTTATTTACCAAATAAGAATTACAGTTCATTTTACATATTCTATTCAACATAACTACCTAACTGCTGACTGCTTTCTAGTTTTTCTGGTGAGCACTTATTTGAGGGTGTGATCATAGTTTTGTGATGTCATATCTGGCCTCAGATCCTGCTAAATATGTCTGTTAGATTTTACTTGTTGGATCAGCTGTGGTTCATTTTGTTTCTTTTGATTAAAAGTTAAAAAAAAAATAATTAAAGTAATCAATATGGTGAGATTTCCAATCACTTTCGTCTTTTGTG
Source organism: Ancistrus triradiatus (assembly GCA_025084515.1). Classification (NCBI taxonomy): domain Eukaryota; kingdom Metazoa; phylum Chordata; class Actinopteri; order Siluriformes; family Loricariidae; genus Ancistrus; species Ancistrus triradiatus. The sequence goes on from JAJAGP010001479.1 coordinate 97,401, forward strand.
TGTACTTCCACTCAGGTAAGGGATTATAATGATAAGTTTCAGTAGTTCACACATTTTTACGTGTTTAAATATATATTTACATTCTTTGTTTGTAGGTTGTTTACTTGGCAAAGTGGTTCATCAAGCTCCTTCTGATATACTGTGTTCACCTGGGGAGAATGTAACTCTGACCTGCAACCACAACATCACAGACTATAACACAATATTGTGGTATCAGCAAGAACATGAAGACACCAACCTGAAACTTATAGGTTATGCTGCACAGCCACATGCATATGTTATAATGTATATTACTATAACACAATATTGTGGTATCAGCAAGAACATGAAGACACCAACCTGAAACTTATAGGTTATAACTGCACAGCCACATGCCTTACCACACAGAGTAAGATAAGAAACATTTAACATTACAAAGTCATTTGGAATACTAAAGATCAATGCAGGGCAGCACGGTGGTGTTGTAGTTAGCACTGTCACCTCACAGTTCAGAGATTCCTGAGTCAATCCCAACCCCAAATATGCCTGTGTGGAGTTTGCATGTCCTCCCCTGTGTCCGCATGGGTTTTCTCCAGGTACTCCAGTTTCCTCCCACATTTCAAAGACTGGGTTTTTTTCTGTCTGGGGTTTTCTGCCTTGCGCCCTGTGTTGCTGGCTAGTTGTCGAGTTTCCTGTACTCCTGACTAGGATTATGTGGATAAAAAACTGAATGAATAAATTAAATGTCAATACAAAGAACCAAGCAATTTTTGCCAGTTCGAATAAATAAAAACACATTTAAAAATACTTCTTATAATAAAGTAGATTATATGTAGTTATATATCGTTTTATGGATCGTCATCGTCTAACATTAAATGTCACACCTGAGTGCCTGTAGTTCCCTGCATATCCACAGCATGCCGCCATTTCCCACAGTCTCAATAATCTTTTTTCTACACATCGGTCGAAGCTTCCCTGAACATACTCTCTGAACTCTTAGATTTCAGCCATGTATTTCTTTATAAATGCTGTCTTCTGTTTGATAGGTTGTGTTTGAGCATACGTAACATTTATAAATAAAACCCTGTATGAGTATTTTAGAATAAAGCCCCAACTCATGTCTCTACCACAGAAAATGATAGCTGGCAATGGATAGAAATCTTGAAATCTGGAGATCTTGTAACTCATTCTGACAGTGCAGTGAATTTTATCTGTGGCTCAAATTCAACACAAATTTCTCTGTCTAACTCTGATCATCCTTTAAATAATATTATGAGTAATATCTGCATCCTTTGGTCTCTCATTTGATGTTTGGTAAGGAGTCTCAAATTTGATTAATGGGCGTGATCATAGTTTTCGTCATTGTATTGATGTCATATCCCGTCTCTCTGCTAAAAATGTCAGATCACGTGTCAGGTCTTACTTCTTGTATCGGCTGTAGATAATTTGTTTCTTTAACCAGATTTAAGTAATCAATATGGTTCAGTTTTCATTCACATTTATCATCTGTTTGTGCTGCCTCTTAGGTAACATCAGTAATGTCATACTAACAAAAATAATTTACTGAATAAGAATATTACAATGTGTTTTACATACAGGAGCATATAATAACACTTTGTTTCCAGGTTGTTTAATTTGCAAAAAGGTTCATCAAGCTCCTGCTGATGTTCTGTGTTCACCTGGGCAGAATGTAACTCTGACCTGCAACCACAGCATCAAAAACTATGATACAATATCATGGTATCAGCGATCTCATGGAGACACCAGCATGAATCTCATCGGTTATGCTTATTATGCCAATACCAAAAAATTTGAGAAAGAAGAATACGAAGGTCGATTTATCATGACTGGAGATGGGGAGTCATCAGTTTCTCTACATATTATCCAAACAAGAAAAGAAGAGGACAGAGTTATGTACTTCTGTGCAGCTTATTACACACAGTGCTACACAGATCTTCTTCTAATAACAAAAATTCACCTTGAATAAACGGCACAGTCTGGTACACCTGCGTAACCACATCAGAAATCACATTAACTGCACTTTAGCAGGTACTGAAGAGCAGCTTAGTTTAGTTGCATTTTCTGCTACAAGGGAGACATCAGGGTGAAAATGGTTTCGCTCAGTGTTGGCCCTTGTCATCCACCATAGTCTCGTCCACTTTTGACCATGTCAGAGTCAAAGTCAGATTTATTAGCTTCTTAAATATCTAGGCCCACAGTCCCAACTGATCAAACAGTGGCAAGGAAAAACTCCCTAAAAGTGATGAGGAAGAAACCTGAGTGAAAAGGATCATGACACAAACAAGGACCCAACTTCCTTGGGTAGCCAAGATGTTATTTGAAATAAGTTAATTACATAAATATAAAATTTCTAATAATAATTCACATATACAGACACTAATTTTAATAATTAAAATAGTGAATATAATAAAAAGACAATCATCCTTCACTGACTTTCTTAACCACTTGATTCTTTACAGGGTCGTATGAGAGCCGATGCCTAGCTGGTAGCATAGGGTGCAAGGCAGGAACAACCCTAGACAGGGTGCCAATCCATTATAGAAAAAAGACTATTATAAATAAAATATAATACAACAGAGAATGGGTGGCACAGTGGCTCAGTGGGTAGCACTGTTGCCTCATAGCGACATGATCCTAGGTTCGATCCCAGGTGGAGCGGTCTGGGTCCTCCCTGTATCCGTGTGGGTTTACTCCAGGTCCTGCGATTTCCTCCCATGGTCCAAAGACATACTTTAGGTTAATTGATTACACTAAAAGTGTGTGAATGTGCATATGAGTGTGTGCTTTTTTGTGTGCGCCATACGATGGATTGGCTTCCTGTCTAGGATTGTTCCTGCCCTGCACCCCATGCCTTCACTATATACCCCCTGTCTCTGCTAGGACCATTTCCAGGTGCTTAGAAGGAAATTTGTTGTCACGGTGCCCATTAGGTGTCCTGCCATTGGCCGCCAGCCACTGTCACCTTAGTTTGCAGTTGTCTCGTGAACAAGATACCTGGACTGCTACAGATTGAAACTGTATCATCATTAGCAAGAAATCCAGGTTCTGTTTGGATCCAACGACAGGTGGGTTCAAAAATGGCAGCCTTGAGGGGAGAGCGTCAATCCTGCCTTTGCTGTGGAGTGACACAGTGCCCTGGAGCCAATGAATACTAGTTAGCTTCTTGATTTGTTTATTTTTTGTGTTTATTTTCATGTTAGCTTCCTTTATTTAGGATTCTGTTAAGCTCTCTGTCTGTGTGTTTAGGTACATGTTAGTCAATCTTGTTTAGGATTTATATGTAGCTTAGCCATTAGATTGTTTGCATGTTATTAAAACTATCACTTGCACGTATGTCCACTTTCTATTAGTATACTATTAGTACAGTAAAGGATTACTTTTTACTATAAACTCCTCCCATTAATAGAGGAGTTCATTTTATCTCAGCGTGTGATCCACTCCTCCATCTTCGCAGGAGTCCAACATGCTTACACCTCTCCTTGTTGTCGCACTTTTTATTCATCCAGGTGCTGCTTGGCAACTATAGATACATTTTTTAATCTTTGATTAATTTCCTTATTGTGAGAGTTAATCCTCTGTTTTTTCTACACAGGTCTGGGGAATGAGGACGGAGTTTTCCAGATGCCTGATATAATCTGGGGTTCTAAAGGCAGTTCTGTAGAAATGAACTGCAGTCACAGTAAGGGTGTCAGCTACAGACAGATGTACTGGTTTAAGCAAATTCCAGGGGAAGGAATGACATCAATCGCCTTCACATTTGTTGGTGGTGAACCCCAATATGGGGATTTTAGTAAGGACAAATATAAGGCTGTGAAAACTGAATCTGAGAGTGGCACTTTTACAGTAAATAACTTGGATCTGAGTGACGCTGGAGCATATCTCTGTGCTGTCAGTATACACTGTGGTGCAAAGTTCTAAGATGACTGAACAAATACTTGAAGCAAACCTTGATCTGTGGTTACCTGTCTGGTCGCTAGGTGGAGCTGTAGGTCTATTTATTTTGTTGGAGGTTAAAAAGATTCCTGCCAAAGGCTGCTGTGAGTTCCAGGATTACATAAAGTTAATATTCGGATTATTATTGAGACACGAGTTTGTTTATTAACCACAGTATGGTGCCAGTGTCATTTTGACACCTTCTTATTCAGTCCATACATCACTGACATTCTACTCAACCTCTCCACTTCGAATCCATGAGTATAACTGATTGTCAGTCCTTAATCGTCAGCTGGGCTGCATGGACCAATCCTAGTCGACGTCACTTAATTTTTGTGTTATTTGTTTACTTTGTTATAATGGACTGGCAAAAACAAAAAGCTTTTCTCTTCATAATGTTACTAATGTTAATGTTCATAATATTAAGACATTAAGTGCAGAATAAATAAATAAATAAATAAATCTGAACTGCCAAACTCTCTATAGACATAAAACTATATGTTAAAAGGCTGTTTTTGTTATATAACAGTCATTTAAAGAGAATTTGTTTTTTACAACTTTTAAGAAATGCTATAAACATTTTAATATTGAATTTGCAGGTAACAGGAGATAACTTTACATATAAACATGTAATTAACCTTTAGTTTGCTTGTTTATTTGGTTTATTTAATGTCACTTTCAGCATCAATGACAATTGATCTACAGTACACACACACACACACACACACACACACACACACACACACACACACACACAAGGTTACATTGATACACAAGGTTACATGGAAACTAGCAATACACCTAGCCATAACCTTTCTCCTGTCATGGATATAGCCACTGCTATACATTTGCTAGCCACTGACATACAGAACTGTGAAAAACTCTTAGTTCACCATTAGTTTTGTTGTTTTAGCAATGGTATAATGGTACAGTGGGGCAAAAAAGTATTTAGTCAGCCACTGATTGTGCAAGTTCTCCTATTTAGAAAGATGAGAGAGGTCTGTAATTTTCATCAGGAAACTGGAGTAAACCCATGCAGACACTGGGAGGACTCCACACAGAAAGGACCCAGACCTCTTCACCTGGGATCGAACCCAGGACCTTCTCTAAAATAATAATAATAATAATAATAATAATAATAATAATAATAATAATAATAATACTCATGGTCTTGTTAATTAGTTGTCACATTTCCCAAATTCAGTTGCAGGATATTTAATATTATGATCTGAGTAACTGAGATCGGGCTCTGCAAAATATGACATCATATCCTGTCTCAGCCAACAGGATGACAGATACTTAGTCAGACACTGCTCATTCGGCTCAGGTATAGATCATTGGTTTTATTCATCAACTTAAATAGCTCAGTATGATAAGATTTCCATTTAGAATCATCATCTGTGTGTGCTGGCTCTCAGGTAATATTCCGGTATGGTATATTAAAATCACTAAGAAAAATATAGAGTGGATTGTACATGTCTAGCACTTTCTTTTCATCCAGGTTCACTGATTTGCAAAGATGTCACACAAACTCCGGCTGATGTTATGTCTACTCCTGAGCAGAATGTAACTCTGACCTGCAAACACACCATCTCAAGATATGATGCAATACTGTGGTACCAGCAAGCGCAAGGAGACACCAGCCTGAAACTCATCGGTTATGTGAGAATGACTAGTATTAAAAAAGTCGAACAGGGATATGAAGGTCAATTTACTGTGACTGGAGATGGGGAGTCATCTGTTTCTTTACACATCCAAACAAGACAACTGGAGGACAGTGCTGTGTATTTCTGCACAGCTTCTTATGCACAGTGTTACACACATCCTCTTTTATTAACAAAAAAGCCATGTAATCAATTACAAATCATGGTACACCTGCTTAACCACACAAAGGTGGTTAAGCACAGTCCTACAGTTGGTACAGTCACAATTCTGATGTCATTTCCTTTTTTGTTACAGAAGAACAGATCAGTTAAGGAACGCTTTATGTGCTCCACATCATTATGCTAGTTATAAAGACCTTTGCTCTACCACTGCTCCTGCTGACAGGTATGATAATTACATTTACAATTATTAATACATGTTTCTAGACATTGCCACACATGTCTGTTTGGTCTCTTGGTTATTGACAGCTGTTATTTTCTCTCCATTATTAAAGCCCCAGCCATCTGTAAGGATGTCCTACAGTTTCCTGCTGCTCATCTCTGTCATCCCGGCAGTGTGGTTGAACTGGACTGCAATCATTCCATAAACAATTATGACACAATATTATGGTACCAGGTCCCAAATCGTGATGCAACACTGAAACTTATTGGCTATGTATTTTACCAAGCAACAACTCTAGAAGATGCATATAAAGAACGTTTTGAAGTGACTGGTGATGGCAAAAAGGCTTCATCTCTCAAAATTCAACAAGCCAGAGTAACTGATGACAGTGCGCTGTATTTCTGTGCAGCCTCCACTACACACTGCACTACAAAATACGTCTCCTCATAGCAAAACCAAGCACACTGTCAGAAACCGCACACCTGTATAAACCAGGCAAGCTCTGGAACAGTTTACAGATGCAGTTTCACCCTTTTTTTGTTATGTAAATAATCACAAATCTTAAATTATTTTATAGTAGCAAACAAATGCACATGACACAATGTACAATAATAGAATAGAATAGAATAGAGCATGATTAATCTTTACCTGGTACGTATTGGATAATTTGTAAGTTTATAAATATATATATATATATATATATATATATGTATATATATATATATATATATATATATATATATATATATATATATATAGGTCAAACATTTCCTGTAAATTTTCCCCAGGTTTGCACACACTGTAGGTGTTTTTTTTTTTTGGGGCCCATTCCTCCATGCAGATCTCCTCTAGAAGCAGTGATGTTTTTGGGTCAACAACGGACCTTTCAACTCTCTTCACAAATTTTCTTTGGGGTTGACGTCTGGAGACTGGCTAGGCCACTCCAGACTTTGAAATGCTTTTTAGGGAGCCACACCTTGTTGCCCGAGCGGTGTGTGTTTGGATCATTGTCATGCTGGAAGACCCAGCCACGTAGTTCCATCTTCAATGCTCTCACTGATGGAAGGACGTTTTGGCTTAAAAATCTCACGATACATGGCTCTGTTCATTCTTCCCTTAACACGGATCAGTCGTTCCTGTCCCCCCTTGCATTCCCCATGCTTCACAGTAGGTATGGTGTTTTTGGGATGCGACTCAGCATCCTTTTTCCTCCAGTTGAGTTTTTAAGCAAAAAAGTTCTATTTTGGTTTCATCTGACCACATGATATTCTCCCAATCCTCTTCTGGATCATCCATATGGTCTCTGGCAAACTTCAGACAGGCCGGGACATGTACTGGCTTAAGCAGAGGGACACGGCTGGCACTGCAGGATCTGAGTCCCTCTCTATGTAGTGTGTTACTGATGGTAGCCTTTGTTTACTTTGGTCCCAGCTCTCTGCAGGAGGTCATTCATCAAGGTCCCCCGTATAGTTTCTGGGATTTTTGCTCACCGTTCTCATGATCATTTTTGACCCCACAGGATGAGATCTTGCGTGGAGCTCCCAGGTCGAGGGAGATTATCAATGGTCTTGTATGTCTTACATTAACTTACAATTGCTCCCACAGTGATTTATTCACACCAACCTGCTTGCCTATTGTAGATGCAGGTGTACAATTTTCTTCTTGGTGTCCTTCGACAGCTCTGGTCCTTGGCCATGGTTGAGTTTGGAGGTCTGACTGTTTGAGGCTGTGGACAGGTGTCTTTTATACAGATAACGAGGTCAAAACTCTCTTCATCTTTCTAAGTAGAAGAACTGGCCACAATCCGGGCTGACTAAATACTTTTTGCCCCCACTGTGTATACACACAAAAACACACACACACACACACACACCACACACACACATATATATATTTAATATATATATATATATAATATATATATATATATTATATAATATCTATAATATATATATATATATATATATATATATATACACGTTTCCTGACTGCTTCTCCAAAAACACCCCAAAGTGGCTCAATAATTATTTACTATTGACTACTATAAACTGGTGACTGTGCAGGCCATGGGAGACGTTTCAACTTCACTTTCATGTTCATCAAACCATCTGAACTCTGGTATGTCACGCATAATGTTGTATGCATTGCAATATTTTGAGCAAATCTGTGCTCTTACCCTGCTAATTGAACCTTCACACTCTGCTCTTACTGGTGCAATGTGCAATTAATGAAGATTGGCCATCAGACTGGTCCAATTTAGCATAAATATACACATACACATATACACACTAATAAATTATTGTGGTCTAAAATGACAGGTGTTTCAGTTTCATTGTCTAACCCCTGTATATATATATATATATATATATATATATCTATATATATATATATATATATATATATATATATATATATATATATATATAAATATAAACACAATACTCTAGCCTACCACCACAGGGACCAGGGTGGACGATGGTCAGAGTATCCCTTGGCACTTAAGGAATTTACAGATCTTTCTCCACGAGTCTGTTTCTGTGCTGCAAGGAGTGCACAAATGATGCTGCAATCCACATTATCCATAAGAATCTAAAGCCATTTGCTCATATACTGCAAGCAAAAAGCTACAGTAATGTGCTTGTGATGTAATTTCCTTCCCCTGGGGCTGCAAAGGAAGAGATTGATGAGTTATTTTATTCCAGACTCAAGATGATCCGATTGGTTGCCATCTCCGTTATGTTATGCTCTTTATCAGGTATGGAAACAGAATATAATAAATAAATAAAATTAAAAACTTGTAGCAATGGTTATACATCAGCTTTAAAAGGTTTGTATTCCAGTATTTGTTGTATTTCCAGTAATAAAAAAGTAATAATTCAAGTCATGTAAATTCAGTAAATAAAAATGCTGACGTGCAATAATCTGATAACTTGATGACCTACAGGATCACCATTAAGTTCCATGATCCATCAAAACCCTGACGACCTTCTGAAGAATGAATACGAGTCTGTGAGGATTGACTGCTCTCAAAGGATCCCAAGTCATAAAGTCATTCTCTGGTACAAGCTGTCCGATAACAGAAACCTGCAACTACTGGGGTACCATTACAGAACATCTGAATCTATTGAATCTGGTTTAAATAGGGAAATCAAACTGAAAGGTGATGGATCAAGTAACTGTACTTTGATACTGGAGAGCATAACTTCAAATGACAGTGCAGTGTATTACTGTGCTTCTACTGTATCCACAGTGAGGAAAGTGCCTCTTTAGCTCTGCAAAAACCTCACTTGGTATCACTAGAATGCAGACAGAGTGACATAGTTAATTATAGTTACTTTTTTAAAGGTCATGTCAGCATTGATGGCTATAATAATGGCAGGAACAAGGATACAACTGTGAACATCTAACAACCTGACACTGGAGCAATTTAGACCACTTAACACAGTGCATGTCTTTGGAATGTGAGAGGAAACCAGAGTACCCATAGAAAACCCACACGGGCACGATGAAGACACATTACACACAGATGGAGTCAGGAGGCGGGATTGGACCGAGGATTTCTAGAACTGCACCACCATACTCATCTTAAACCTGATACAGCGTTTTACAAATATCCTGAAGGGGGCAGTAGTGATGCATATCAACGTGAAGCAGCACTGGGTTTCATCCAGATCTCTCTTTGTACTTTGTTTTCAGGCTACGATTTAAAAGGTGCAAACATGTTCAGAGTTTCTGCCACATGTTTTCTCTTACAGTACTTCATAGGTGAGTACAAGGAATTTTCTCCGGCTTGCTCACAGCCTATTTCAGATCAGAGTTAATAATTTCGCCTAATTTCACCTCTCATGTTCCTTTAGGAAACTCTGTGTGCTTATCAGTTGCCCAGTTTCCTGCCAACCTACTCCTGAAACCTGGTGCCTCTCTAAATATAACATGCAGCCACCAGGACCAAAAATATGACAGAATCTACTGGTATCAGCAGGTCAACCAGAAAGGTCTGGAGTTCCTCGGCTGGCTCAACTTCAAGCGGCCTCAAATAGACAAAACGGGCTTTGACATTTCAGGAGATGCTGAGAAGGAAGGCTTCCTCACTGCACAGTCTGTCACAGCACACTATAGTGGTTTGTACTTCTGTGCAGTCAGCTATACACTGTGCGGAGTATAGACTAAACCACCTACAGAAAACACCTCCTGCATCACATGATACATTAGAACACCTGCTACAAACCAGAGGCGTCAAAAGTAGGTAGAGCCACCAGTGTGTTTAGTCAACGATAGGGGAAAGATTATAGATTCTCTTATCTCCATTTTGAAGCATGATCCGAATTAGCATACGTATTATTTTCTTCAGTGTTAAAGGTAGGCCTGATAACATTACAAAATTTATTATGATTTCTTAGAATATCTTAAAATGAATTTCCTTCCATCTTTTTCACAGTTTCAATGATCTCCTCTCTTATTATCCAACAAACTCCACCTGATCTACTGAGGACACCTGAGAAGAAAGAAGCAAAGCTCAAATGCAGACATGGTGATACCAACTATATGTACATGTACTGGTATCAACAAAAGAGTGTTGGTGGTACCATGGAGCTCATTGGTATGCTCCAGTATGAAAGAGCCACAGTTGAAGAGAAATTCAAAGCACGGTTCAACATTTCAGGACACTCTCACAAGGATGCATTTCTAATCATATCTGATATAAGCCCTACAGACAGTGCAGTGTATTTCTGTGCTGCTAGTCTGCACAGCCATGCACCTTCCGTCTCTGCTCAACAAAAAGCTGCAGACACACACCTGCATATTAGATCTGTTCTTAGATCAGTGCAGTTAACATCATGCCATACAGTTACTGTTCCAGTAAAGGTCATGAGCCTTTATATTGTATTTATATTTTGACACATCAGTATCTTAAGAAATACATTTAACAGTGTCAGATGCTGCACTTACTTTAATCCAATCATATAATTAATCAGTATATTGTAGGCATTGCGAGTTAAGCTACTCAGTGCAACATGAAAAATGTATTTCTATATAAAAAAAAAAAGACTCGTTTATATTTATGTCTTTTTTCACATTTTTAGATCAGTGTCAGAGGGTCTCTGGCACCTATCTCCAGAGAACATGGCCCAAACATAAGTGTGCTCTGGATGGGATGCCAGTCCATCACAGGGCTGGATAGCGGTCACAATTGCACTGCCAGGGGAAATCCCTTGACATGCCTCACCACTCTCAGACAGAGTCAATTGTGTCTGCATGCGTTACTCCATCCAGTCTAAAGGAACTACTAGGACTTGAACCAAGGTCCCTGTGGTAATATGGTAGCTAATTAGGCTGCTGCACCCCATCAGTCAAGTCAAGTCAAGTCAGATTTATTTATATAGAGCTTTTTACAATGGAGCATTGTCTCAAAGCAACTTTACAAGTTTAGATTATCTCCTAATAACTACGTCCAATCCCAAATTGAGCAAGCCTAGGGCGACAGTGGCAAGGAAAAACTTCGAGTGTTATAGGAAGAAACCTTAGGTGGACCAAGACTCAAAAAGGGACCCAACCTCTTTGGGCGGCGTAGATGATAAATCTAAGAGCGAAACTAAAGTCATGGAGTCAAAGTTTGAATAAAATGTGAAGTATGCACATCGACATTAAGTGGCCCGGGTATGATGAGGCTGGAGCTGATGACGGAAGCAGCTTGAGTGGAGCTACAGCAGATGAACATCATGTGTGGGGCTGGAACTGCCGGAACACAGCTCAGAGAGAATATCTGAGTCACTATTTACTTTTTTAATAACAATAAATTTTTTTAACTGTACACTTGCTTTATCATTATGATGACATTACTTTTTTGTTTTATTATTTTTAGTGATCTGGGTCCTTTCTGTGTGGAGTCTGCATGTGCTCCTCGTGTTTGCATTGGTGTGTTCCAGGTGCTCCTGTTTCCTCACAGTCCAAAGACATGGTTTAGGTTAATTGATTGATTATACTAAATTGGACGTAGTGTGTGAGTGTGTGTATGAGTGTATGAATGTATGTGCCCTACGCCGGCTAGGCACCAACTCTCCTGTGACCCTGTTCAGGATAAGAGTGCATAAGAAAGTAACTGAATGCATCAATTAATGATTTAGAAATTTTTTATAAGTTCAGCACTGGATTAAATGTTATGTGATATCAAGTCAAGTCAGATCTATTTATATAGCGCTTTTTACAATGGAGCATTGTCTCAATGACCTTTATGACCTTTTAAAACTACGGGGGAACAAGATCATTAAGTGGGAATGAGATAATTAAGGCAAGGGAACGACTTGGTAAACCGAGAGCATTTAGTTGTGGCCACATTTTTGTGACAATAGGCATATAGGACGTAAGGAGTGGTGTCAGGGATACAGTGTCAGGGATTATTGATACCTTGTGATTGTGTAAGAAAGGCAAGGCTGGCTTTCAAGTTGATATTTCAGCACGTCTCAAAATGTGTTTAAAACAGATTCACTTGCTCTCCTTACTTATCGCATTGCCATGCCTTACTGATCTTGTTCCCACAGCTTAATATGTTGCAGCCACGCTTTGATTTTATTAATAAGGGATGTCACCAGCAGCCATATAAAACAAATAAAGCTAGTCATTCTATTAACCTGGAAAAAATCTAATCTCCATCCATCTTTAGGGGAGCTTGCAAGCAATCTGATTCAGTAGATAAGAGTCCAATGAGGGACAAAATTTGTGGCCTTTTCAGTTGTGGGTCACAGAACCTCTAAACTTTTCAGAAGATTTATGAGCATCACTGTGTATCATGCAGTACTAAGTTTCAGTATCTGAGCCGCTTCTGTGGTTTGTTATGGAGAAAGTATGGGTTAGTTCATTAGTCCCTTTTAAGATGAGTGATTAATAGCTTAAGTTTGTTAAAAAGTGTTGTTAAAAACCCAGGCGGACACAGTGAGAACATGCCAACTCCAAACAGGTGGAGTCCAGACTGGAAATCAAACTGGGGATCTTTAGAGCTGTGAGGAAACAGTGCTAATTTTTGGTTATCCAGAGGCGCCAGAGTTCATTTGCCAGGGAGTTCTAGTCAGAGGACTTTAGGAAGGAGGTAGCCATAGGTTATAATCATAAGTAATAAATAGAAAGAAATAAAATGTTGAAAACAAAGAAAATTACAAATCCAACAAGAATACAACAGGATCAGATTGGCCACCCAAGTAGAGACTAAATCATGCATGACGTCATGCAGTCTAAATGCAGGTGGAGCCACCAGTGTGTTCTGAGATAATATATTATAAGCTGCTGAAATCGATTCTCCTGACTGCTATTTTAAACCATGAGCATTTTTTGCTTCATCATTTTAAGCATCATCTTTTTCTTCAGTATTGAAGGTACACCTAATATTATGACAGATTTTGTTATGATTTATCAGAATTTCCTGAAATCTCTTTCTATTTCCTTCTGTTTTTCCTTACAGCTTCACTGATCTCCCCTCTCATTATCCATCAATCTCCACCTGATCTACTGAGGACACTTGGGCAGAAAGAAGCAAAGCTCCACTGCAGGCATGGTGATACTGACTATAACTACATGTTCTGGTATCAACAAAAGAGTGTTGGTGGTACCATAGAGTTCATTGGTATACTCCTGTATGAAAGAGCCCTACTTGAAGAGAAATTCAAAGCACGGTTCAAGATTTCAGGACACTCTCATAAGGATGTGTTTCTAATCATATCTGATATAAGCACTACAGACAGTGCAGTGTATTTCTGTGTTGCTCGAATGCACAGTCATGCATCTTCCATCTCTGTTCAACAAAAATCTGCCAATACACACCTGCATATTAGATCTGTTCTTAGATCACTGCAGTAAATAATAGAATGTAATAAGGGAAGTGTACCAGTAGGGGGCAAGGAGCACAGCGTAAACTCTAGTGGTAATTTATTACCTTACCTTAACATTCGTTATTCTTTTCATTGTATATCAAGGGTTGAATTTCTTTCGTGTGTTCAGTATTAGATCAGCTTAATCAACCAAAGATATTCCTATTATCCATTTTCACCCATCTTTACAAATAATTATTGGCTGTATACACTGAATCATGCATTGAAACACATCATGCATCACATGACATATTTGTATGCATGTTCATGTGAAAACCAAAGGACATACAGTGTAAGTGCAGGTGGAGCCACCAGTATGTTCAATCAATGATAGCTTATAGAAACCATCTGAATTTGACTGTCTTGACTCTGCCATATTAAACCATGAACAGATTTGGCTTCAATATTATCATTTTCTTCAATATTGAAGGTATGCCCACTATCATCGCTGAATTTAATGTGATTTATCAGAATTTCTTTAAATGATTTCCATTCCCTTCTGTTTTTCTCACAGCTTCACTGATCTCCTCTCTCATTATCCATCAATCTCCAAAATATCTACTGACGACACCTGAGCAGAGAGAAGCAAAGCTCAACTGCAAACATGGTGATACTAACTATGATTATATGTACTGGTATCAACAAAAGAGCAGCGGTGGTACCATGGAGCTCATTGGCATCCTCCAGTATGAAAGAGCCACACCAGAGGAGAAGTTCAAGCCAAGGTTCAACATTTCGGGACACACTCATAAGGATGCATTTCTAATCATATCTGATATAAGCACTACAGACAGTGCAGTGTATTTCTGTGCTGCTAGTCTGCACAGCCATGCACCTTCCATCTCTGCTCAACAAAAAGCTGCAGACACACACCTGCATATTAGCATCTGTTAGTATCTGCATCTGTTCTAAGATCAGTGCAAATTCATAACAGAATGTAATACAGGATGTGTACCAGTAGGAGCACATTGTATACCCTGGTGGTCATTTATTACCTTACTTTAACGATCAGTGTTCTTTTCATTGTATGTCACTTGTTATACAGTCATGATATGCCAGAATTTCATACAAAATATTGTACGTTTCACCCACTTTACTGTACATGATGAAAGTTCATTCATTAATTATTCTGTTATACTGTAGGTTCCATACATTGAGAAAATACGAGGTTTATTATGCTACATACTCAGTATTGGAGTGAAAGTAAATGCCTTTATTTTAAAGAAGATATTAAAGAAAGAATAATAAAAAATGAAACAACCCAACTGAACTGGGGAAGGACTTGTATGGTTCAAAATGATATATTATTTATGATTTTTTAAATATTATATACATTATATAATGTACTGTATTTAAATACTAAAATACTGGCAAATATAGTAGGATATATTGTATTTATTTACTGGAACATAAATTTAGAATAATTACAGAAAATGTACGTTTAAACCGAGTAAGATTTAATTCATTTTATGCTACACCTAACAAATGGTTAGGTATGAATAGGCATTGCATTTACAAATTGGGTCGAAAGTCTGAGACCACCAGTGAAAATCCTTCCATTTTGTATTATGCTGAAATTTATTACATTGTTTTTTTCATTACTAATCATATAGTCCGCATTTCAATTTGAGTGAAAAGCTTACTCTTTGAAAACACAAATGCCCATACAGTCGTATGAAAAAGTTTGGGCACCCCTGATAATTTTCATGATTTTTCTTTATAAATCATTGGTTGTCCAGCTCAGCAATTTCAGGTAAATATATCATATAGCAGATGAACACCGTGATATTTGAGAAGTGAAATTAAGTTTATAGGTTTATATATATATATATATAATATATATATAATATATATATATATATATATATATATATATATATATACATATATATATATATGTTGGACAGATTACACCTCACAAAACTGCTGAGCTTAAATGATTCAGGCAATGATTTTATGAATGTATTCATCATTTCTAGGGGTGACAATTTGTGATTTGATTGTTTTTTTTGTTGTTGTTGCTGTTATTTTCTTTGCATCTTTTTTGTCAGATCAAATATACTTTAATTAAAGGCTGGATTTCTAACAAGTGTACATTAACATAATCAACCAAAGTCATTCCTACAATCCATTTTAACCCATCTTTGTCAAGGGTGCCAATAATTCTGGACTGTATACACTGACTCATGCACCCTTCATGCATCACATGACATTTTGTATGCATGTACATGTGCTGAAAACATACAGTGTAAATGCAGGTGGAGCCACCAGTTTGTACAATCAGTGATAACGTATAAAAACCAACTGAATTTAATTCTCCTACCATACTAAATCATGAGCAGATTTGGCTTCAATATCATCATTTTCTTCATTATTGAAGGTATGCCTAATATCATCACTGGATCTATCAGATCTATCAGGAGTTCTTGAAATCATTTCCATTTTCATCTGTTTTTCTTGCAGCTTCACTTATCTCCTGTTTCATTATCCACCAAACTCCAGAACATCTACTGACAGCACCCGATCAGAAAGAAGAAAGGCTCAAATGCAGACATGGTGATACTTACTATGATTATATGTACTGGTATCAACAAAAGAGTGCTGGTGGCACCATGGAGCTCATTGGTATGCTCAATTATGAAAGAGTCACACCTGAAGAGAATTTCAAAGCACGGTTCAAGATTTCAGGACACTCTCACAAGGATGCATTTCTAACCATATCTGATATAAGCCCTACAGACAGTGCAGTGTATTTCTGTGCTGCTAGTCTGCACAGCCATGCAACTTCCATCTCTGCTCAACAAAAAGCTGCAGAAAAACACCTGCATATTAGATCTGTTCTTAGATCAGTGCAAATTATAACAGAATCTAATACAGGAAGGGTACCAGTAGAGGCACATTGTATACTCTGGTGTTCATTTATTACCCTACTTTAACATTCAGTGTTCATTTCATTGTATATTAGTTGTTAGCCGTTAAAGATATTCCATAAATTCATACAAAAACATTGTAAGTTTGACCCACTTTACTGTATATGACGAAGAAAATTCATTCATTAATTATTCTGTAATACTACAGGTTCTGGGATCTCTGAAGCTGTGGGGTGAAAGGGCTCATAGCTTGACTACACTAAAATTTACATTTAATTATTTAGCAGACGCACTTATCAAGGGCGGTTACAAGTGATACAATCTTACAATCAGCATGTGGTTAAGGGTCTCACTCAGGACCCAACAGGGAGGCATGGTTGAGTGGGATTGAACCCTGGACCCTCTGATTCCTAATCCAGTCCCTTAACCGGTGGGTACACAGTCCAATTAACAATGTATTGATTTATTTTTCAAATGTGATAAAAAACATTAGGATCAAAATATACAAAATAATTTATAATATATATATATATATATATATATTATATATCTATAATATAGATATATAGCAGTTGATAAAGATCGCGTGGACAAGCCAGAAGGATATTGGAAGAATGTTTTGTGGACGGATGACACCAAAATAGAACTTTTTGGTTTAAAAGAAAAAGCATTAGTTTGGAGAAGGAAAACACTGCATTCCAGAATAACGAACTGTAAGAATAATTATCCTTTAGTACAGTCTATAGTATGTCCGCTTATAACCTTTGCTGACTAGTGAAAAAAAATCATGGACAATGTTGAACTGTTACTTGTACACGAATGTTCTGTTTTGCCAAATCGCATGCCCGCTTATCCTAGTATAAATGTTGAAATAACTAACTGACAGCACATGATGCTCCCCCGCTGGACTCGCGATAGCTACTCTATTTCTTTTGGCTATGGTTAAACGTAAGAACAAAATACTCTTTTGCAGGGGGCCTCCTTTCTTTTTCCCCTCCTTCGGAATGTTTAAAAAGAAACCATGCATGTCTATGTGTATCGAGCTCTTGAATTAAAACCCGCTGCTGCTGCTATAGCTTGGTTGTGGTTTCTTCACTGACCTCCCAGCGCTGACCGGACGGGATCGCACAGGGGGGGGAGTCAGTCAATTAGGGACGAGGCTCGAATAACTATCTAACAAGAAAACCATCCAATCTGGGAAACATCGGTGGTGGGTATTAGTTGGTGTGGTGGTTTAGTATTTTCATGGTTTGGCCTTGTTTTATGCATCTGGGCCAGGATGGCTTGCTATCATTGATGGAACAATGAATTCTGAATTAATCAGAGAAGTCTACAGGAAAATGTCAGGCATCTGTTCATGCATGAATCTCAAGAGAAGGTGGGTCATGCAGCAAGATACCGACCCTAAGCACACAAGCCGTTCCACCAAAGAATGATTAAAGTTAATTTTTTTGAATGGCCAAGTCAAAGTCCTGACCTTAATCCAATAGAAATGTTGTGGAAGGACCTGGAGCGAGCAGCTAATGTGAGGAAACCCACCAACATTCCAGAGCTGAAGCTGTTCTGTACGGAGGAATGGGCTAAAATTCCTCCAAGCCGGTGTGCAGGACTGATCAACAGTTACAGGAAATGTTTAGTTTCAGTTATTGCTGCACAGGGGGGTCACACCAGATACTGAAAGCAAAGGTTCACATACTTTTGCCACTCACTAATATGGAATATTGAATCATTTTCCTCAATAAACAAATGACAAAGAATAATATTTTTCTGTCATTTGTTTATCTGGGTTCTCTTTATCTACTTTTAGGACTTGATGATGTTTTAGGTCATATTTAAGCAGAAATATAGAAAATCCTAAAGGGTTCACAAACTTTCAAGCACAACTCTACATGTGCTGAAAACCAAAGGACATACAATGAAAATGCAGGTGGAGCCACCAGTGTGTTCAATCCATGATAGGTTATCGAAACCTTCTGAATTTGATTCTCTTGACTCTGCCATATTAAATCATGAACAGATTTGGCTGCAATATCATAATTTTTTTCAGTATCAAAGGTATCCCTAATATAATTACAGAATATATTATGATTGATCAGAACTTCTTGAAATCAGTTTCATTTCCATCTGTTTTCCTCGCAGTTTCACTGATCTCCTATCTCATTATCCACCAAACTCCAGAACATCTACTGATGACACTCGATCTGAAAGAAGCAAGGCTTAACTGCAGACATGGTGATATTAACCATGATTATATCTTCTGGTATCAACAAAAGAGTGTTGGTGGTACCATGGAACTCATTGGTATGCTCAACTATGAAAGAGTCACACCTGAAGAGAAATTCAATGCATGGTTCAACATTCCAGGACACACTCATAAGGATGCATTTCTAATCATATCTGATATAAGCCCTACAGACAGTGCAGTGTATTTCTGTGCTGCTAGTCTGCACAGCCATGCACCTTCCATCTCTGCTCAACAAAAAGCTGCAGACACACACCTGCATATTAGATCTGTTCTTAGATCAGTGCAATGCATAATATAATGTAATACAGTAGTGTACCAGTAGGGGGCACAGTGCAATTTCATTGTTTTAACTTTATGCAGTCAGTGGTTGTCCAGTTCATCAGACATAGCTGTCGTAGATCATTTTGTTGTGACTGTACCCCATGTTTTGTTGTTACACTTTAGTGAATGTGGGGCACTGGCCAGAATTGGACACACTGGACCAAAGACAAAAAGACCATCCAGACTATTATCAGCTACAAGTCCAAACGCCAGGGCCTGTCATGGTATGGCAGCGGTTTAGTCCCCTTGGAAACAGTGTTAATTTTGTTGATGAATGGTTTACATCATAGTTTTCATCAACAACCCTTTTTTTCTAATGAAAACGAGACTATGACTGAACTAAAATGAATGAAAAACGACAAAAACTAGGACGAAATTAATTTAAACTTTTGTCACGAATAAAAACCAGACGAAAATGTTTGGCAGAGATGACATCCAATCAGATCTGACAAGTTAGGAAAAGATCCAATCATAACTTTAGCATATGTGGAAAGGCGGGATGAGTCGGGTAGCGATCCAATCAGTAATTCAGTAAGACAACGCAGATGTTTGATATGATCCCGAGAAGATCGTACTAGCTCGACAATGTCAGCACATGAGAGAAGGAGGAGAGTCAATATATGGAAACATTTCTCATTTGATATTAAGGAAAACAAGACTCTTTGTAAACCGTGTGTGGCAACCATCTCCGGTAAAAATACAAAGTTGAAACGATATCTACAGGCAGGTCTTCCTGTAACTGCGGTCATGCTATCTGCATGTAAATGCAAATAAAGCATGGATTAATATATGTTTTCAGATATATTTTAACGTTGTCTAAAAAGTGTTCATATTATATTTAAGGAGTATTGGGCTAACATAAGGGCCTTGGTAATGGAGGTGACTAAGAACCCAAATGGTCACTCTGGCTGAGCTTCAAAGAGTCTGTGTGCAATGGGAGAAACTTCCAGAAAGTCAACCATCACTGCAGCACTCCACCAATCTGGCTTTATGGCAGAATGTTCAACCTGTAGATCGTTTTTACTCCAGGTGCACTGTCGTGTTTTTTACTGAGGAAAGGCTTCTGTCTGGCCACTCTGCCA
This sequence comes from Ancistrus triradiatus, assembly GCA_025084515.1. Taxonomy (NCBI): domain Eukaryota; kingdom Metazoa; phylum Chordata; class Actinopteri; order Siluriformes; family Loricariidae; genus Ancistrus; species Ancistrus triradiatus. The sequence goes on from JAJAGP010001479.1 coordinate 117,757, forward strand.
TAAATCCCAATTTGGTGGAGTGCTGCAGTGATGGTTGATTACTAAATGCGATCACTGACTCGAGCACTGAAAACAGCTCCTGCATCACATGACCTGATGTGCTAAAACACAGAAACCACATAGTGTGAAGGCAGGTGGAGCCATGAGCATATTAGATCACTGGTAACATATTAAAAGCTCTTGAAAGTGATGCTCTTGACACTGCCATATTAATACCATGATCAGTTTCAGCTTAAAAGTTATCATTTTTTTCAGCATTGAAGGTATGACTAATATTAAATAATGTATTATGATTTAGCTACATAAAAAAAAAATTAATCTTCTGTCTTTTTCACAGCATCACTGATCTGCTCTCTCATTATCCATCAATCTCCACCACATATATTAAAGACAGCTCAGCAGAAAGAAGCAAAACTGAAATGCAGGCATGGTGATAACAACTATCCCTACATGTTTTGGTATCAACAAAGGAGTGTTGGCAGTACTGTGGAGCTCATTGGTATGCTTCATTACGAAAGATTCACACCTGAAGAGAAATTCAAAGAAAGATTCAACATTTCAGGACACTCCAAAGGAGACGCTTTTCTGCTCATTTCTGATATAGTGACTGCAGACAGTGCAGTGTATTTCTGCGCTGCAACTAAGCACAGCCATGCACCTTCCTTCTCTGCTCAACAAAAAGCTGTGAGCTAAACACCTGGTCTGGTCCTCTGACAGATCTGTTCTCTGATCTCAGTGCAATTTGTAATAAAAACTGATACACAATGTGAACTAGTGTTGATCACAGAGTAGAGTGTATGCCCAGATCCCAGATTTACCAGGTTCAACTACCATATGATTATTATTTTTTGGTATATTATTACTGACATTTTCTTTTCTCTGCATTTCTTATTGCATTTACAGTGCAGATACATTTAGTGGTCCATTGACTAGACTACCTTACAGGTAAGACCTGCAGATGAACAGTTTTAGACTGTAGCTCATCATTGTTTAAGAACAGTGTGTGATAAATATGCTGTTGACTGGAGATTTTCAATTGGTTGACTATTTAATACTCTTAATACTCTCAGAAGTGTTGCTGTATCACCAGCATTACAGTGTAAATCATTTCATTTACATTTACAGCATTTAGCAGACACCCTTATCCAGAGTGACTTACAATTGATACAGTCTTACAATCCAAGCAATTGTGGGTTAAGGGCCTTGCTCAAGGACCCACTCTGCCAGTCGTAGCTTGGCATAGATGGGATTTGAAGCCTGGACCTTCTGCTCCAGAGTCCAGTACCTTAACCGCTAGGCTACCACAGTCCTTATATGTAAGTTGTGTACTTGTACTTAACACAGTGCACTTATATGTAACTTGCTTATATCTAATATCTATACATGTAATGTTTGTATGTAACTGTACATTTCACTGTCCAGTTACAAGATTCCGCATTCAATCATGATTACATCACCTGTTTGAATTCATACCATTATTTAAAATTATATGTGTATTTTTTCATTATTATTATTATTTTTTTTTTTTACCTCATTACTAGCCCTAAATTGCAATGCCCCAACTTTTTTTTTGAAAGTGTTGCAGGCCTGAAATGCAGGAATGGATGTTTAAATGTGAAAAGAGTTGACCAGAAAAAAAAAAAAGAAACATATTGGGTATGTACTGTCTTTTTCTGATTTGGGGTTGTATACATGACTACCTTGGAGATAAAACCTGTATATGTACAATTAAAGACCCAAATAATTTAAAGATTATTTAAATTTTTTAAAGACTTAAAGCAATTAGGATGCTCATGTCTTCATATTTTTGATTGGTTCACTGTGGAATTCTCTCAGAAGTGTAACTACCTATATATATATATATATATATATATATATATATATATATATATATATATATATATTAATGATTAATGTTGATACATATATGGTATCAACAAAAGAGTGCTGGTGGCACCATGGAGTTCATTGGACTGCTCAATTATGAAAGAGTCCTTGCCACTGTCGCCCTAGGCTTGCTCAGTTTGGGATTGGACGTAGATATTAGGAGATAATCTAAACTTGTAAAGTTGCTTGGAGACAATGCTCCATTGTAAAAAGCGCTATATAAATAAATCTGACTTGACTTGACTTGAAAGAGTCACACCTGAAGAGAAATTCAAAGCACGGTTCAACATTTCGGGACACTCTCAAAAGGATGTGTTTCTAATCATATCTGATATAAGCCCTACAGACAGTGCAGTGTATTTCTGTGCTGCTAGTCTGCACAGCCATGCACCTTCCATCTCTGCTCAACAAAAAGCTGCAGACACACACCTGCATATTAGATCTGTTCTTAGATCAGTGAAATTTATAATAGAATGTAATACAGGACGTGTACCAGTAGAGGTCATAGACAATAATGATAGTACAGGTGCAGATTTACTGCAATACCTTGTACTTAGACTGATTGTCCATTGTATCAGTTACAGCTACAACACTTGCATATACACAGTTACTAAATACAGCTCATGGGCTGACATTAATGGAAAGGGACAACCACTAAAGCAACCTCTATTTGGGTGGAGGACCATTCTTAGCACTACTGTAGGGTGTTGTGTGTGTTTGCTGGTAAGAGTGTATTTGAGAAAGCAGTGCTGCTGGAATTTTACATATGGCCAATATGCACAAACCTCCCCAATCCCTACAAAAAGGAGAACAAGAGCAGATATAAAATATTCTAACATTACTTGGTGACTGTCTGACTACATGTAAATAAAACACAATTTGACCAGTCATAAGATTGGTTCCTCAATATCAATTACAAAAAAATGTACAATCAACATTAACCGTCAGCACAGACAATTTTCAAAGTTATACCTGTTGCCACTAGACACACCGGTTTCAGTCATCATACCTTTACTCAGACCACAAAAGAGGACCCCAACTCTCCCTCCCCTCCTCACCTGCTGACTGAGGATGTCATGCCACCAAAACTGGTACCTCCTCGAAGACACGACAATCCTCAGTGACATAACAGACTAAATGATTCCAAGATATTCACTCATATTCTCCATTTTATTCATTAGTCTATGTACTATGTATAATATTGTATTGTATTCTAAAGTTTTAAATGTTCGCTGGTATTATAATCTCCATATTATTGTGTTGTCCTTAATTTACTGTAGTTTATATTATTAATAATTGTTGATAATATTCTCTTTTTTAATTATTATATTTAGCGTCTATGCACTTAAAGTATTATTATGAATATATTAGATAGGCAATTAATTTCTTACATAGAAGTTCTAGACTGCCCAAGCAGGTTGGGTTCTTTTTGAGTCTTGTTCCTCCAAGAATTATTTCTCATTCATGTTTAGGGAGTTGTCACTGTTGGCTTGCTCAGTTGCGGCTGTGGGTCTAGAACTATGCTTTATTGTAAAAAGCTCTTATAATAAATTTGGCCTTGACTTTCACTTTGGCAGCAAAACCCTCTTGGGATGTCTGGGACACTCAGTGAAGGAGGAAATAATAGGTAACCATGCAAGAGCAAACTAAAAATGAATATGATGAATAAATGAATGAGAATTAATATATAAGGTTCAAGGTCTAGCTGTGTAAAGGTTAGATTTGTCTAGTAGGGTCAGTGTGAGATTCACTTAACCACAAACCCATTTCTAGAAAAATTATTACTAATATTTTCCAAGGTGCCCAGTAATTCAGGACCTAATTTTATACACTCAATCATGCACAATCATGTTAACAGTTTCCGGCATCACATGACACATTTGTACGTGTACTAAAAACCCAGAAGCCAAACAGTGTAAATGCAGGTGGAGCCACCAGTGTTCACTCAGTGATAACCTATTAAACCATGTGAATTCAATTCTTTAGTCTCTGCCATATTAAATAATGATTAGTTTAAGCTTAACCATTATCATTTCCTTCAGTATTGAAGGTATGCCTAATATCATTATAGAATTATGATTTATCAGAACTTCTTGAAATCATTTCTATATTCTTGTCTCTTTCTTACAGCTTCACTGATCTCTTCTCTCATTATCCATCAATCTCCACCAAATCTACTGAGGACACCTGAGCAGAAAGAAGCAAAGCTCAAATGCAAGCATGGTGATACCAACTATAACTACATGTACTGGTATCAACAGAAGAGTGTTGGTGGTACCATGGAGCTCATTGGTATGCTCCAGTATGAAAGAGCCACACCTGAAGAGAAATTCAAAGCACGGTTCAACATTTCAGGACACTCTCATAAAGATGCATTTCTAACCATATCTGATATAAGCACTACAGACAGTGCAGTGTATTTCTGTGCTGCCAGTCTGCACAGCCATGCACCTTCCATCTCTGCTCAACAAAAAGCTGCAGAGACACACCTGCATATTAGATCTGTACAAATTATAATAGAATGTAATACATGAAGGCAACCAGTGGAGGTCATAGACAATAATGATATTGAGAACCCAATGACATGAGAACCCTCATTGCCTCGGTTTAGTAAATTAAATTATGCCAAGAGACTCACTCATATTCTCTATATTATGTTTTAGTCTGTTTGGGAATATATTCTTGTATTATAATCTATAATTTTATATATTCTATCTTACTATAGTCTCCATATTATCTCTAATTAATATATGTATATATATATATATATATATATATATATATATATATATATATATATATATATATACACACACACACACACACATACTGGGGTTAGACAATGAAACTGAAACACCTGTCATTTTAGACCACAATAATTTATTAGTATGGTGTAGGGCCTCCTTTTGCGGCCAATACAGCATCAATTCGTCTTGGAAATGACATATACAAGTCCTGCACAGTGGTCAGAGGGATTTTAAGCCATTTTTGCAGGATAGTGGCCAGGTCACTACGTGATGCTGGTGGAGGAAAACGTTTCCTGACTTCCTTCTCCAAAACACCCCAAAGTGGCTCAATAATATTTACTATTTATTAATAAACTGGTGACTGTGCAGGCCATGGGAGATGTTCAACTTCACTTTAATGTTCATCAAACCATCTGAACTCTGGTATGTCACCCATAATGTTGTGTGCATTGCAATATGTTGAGCAAAACTGTGCTCTTACTCTGCTAATTGAACCTTCACACTCTGCTATTACTGGTGCAATGTGCAATTAATGAAGATTGGCCATCAGACTGGTCCAATTTAGCCATGAAACCTCCCACACTAAAATGACAGGTGTTCCAGTTTCATTGTCTAACCCCTGTATATGTATATGTGTATATATATATTTCTATTCTTTAATTATTCTATTCATTTTCAATGGGATTAAACTATTATTATGAATATATTATATAGGTAATTAATTTCTTTCATAGAAGTTCCAGGCTGCCCAAGTACGGTGGGTTCTTTTTTTAGTGTTGGTCCTCCCAAGGTTTATTTCTCATCATGTTTAGGGAGCTTGTCACTGTCACTGTTGGCTTGATCAACTGGGGTCATGGGAAAAAAAAAAAGCAAGTTGTAAAAAGCGCTATTGTGATAAATTTGACCTTGACTTTCAATTTGGCAGCAAAACCCTCTTGGGATGTCTGGGACACTCAGTGAAAGAGGAAATAATGGGTAACCACTCAATTATTTAAAGCAAATTAAAAGTGAATATGTTAAATAAATGAATGAGAATTAATATATAAAGTTTAAGATCTAGATCTTTTAAGGTTATATTTGTCTCATAGATTTTCTAATAATCCTTATTACTAATCATCTTTACCAAGCTGGCCAGTATTCAGGACCTGACATGCACCCCTCCTGAATCCAGTGTTAATTCTGACAGAAAATTTTTATTTAGTTTTGGTTATCATCTTATGACTAAAATGTAATTCAGTCTTAATCATAATTTAGACTTCTGAATTGTTTTTAGTTTTAGTCGACTAAATATAATTAGATTATAGTTGACTAAATCTACAGTAATTTTAGTTTATTAAAATATGAAATGTAAAGGTTGCAATACGTAAATGTTTTCAACCATTTCTGTTTTTAAATGAAACATCTAAATGCATGCACTGATAACAACAGTATACATTAAAGTGATTATTACTCAAAATTTCCACCACAGATCTGCTTCACACTCTGTGTTGACACTCATGAGATATTCTAAAATAGAATCAAATTGGAATGAATGATATAAGATCTAATTAAGATATAATCTCAGTTCTATATGCATGCATTGATAATAACAGTATACACTAAAGTGGTCACCAAAATGATATATTATAAATGATATATTATGAGCTTTATTAAACATATAAGATCAGAAGATCGACATATGTGCATGCTCTATTTGCACAGTATGTTACCCGCATAGTCCTTAAAGATAGTATGGACACTTTTTAGACAAAGTTAAAATATATCCACATCACGAACTGAAAACATATTTTAATTACAACTATTTCCACCATTTTGGTGCAGATAGCTTGACCGCAGTTTCAGGATGACATTAGAAAAATTATGTTTTCATTAGAAAAAAAAGGTGGTTGACTAAAACTATGGCGAAAATCATTCGTCAACAAACTTACCCCTGTCTGCATCACATGACATGTTTTTTGTACATGTGCTGAAACCCAGAAGCCATACAGTGTAAATGCAGGTGGAGGCACCAGTCTGTTCAATCAGTGATAACATACAGAAACCACCTGAATTTGATTCTACTGTCTCTGCCATGTTAAAATGATTAATTTAAGCTTAAACATTATTATTTTCTTCAGTATTGAAGGTATGTCAAATATCATTATATAATTATGATTTATCACAATTTCTTGAAATCATTTTCATATTTTTGTGTCTTTCTTACAGTTTCACTGACTCTCATTATCAATCAATCTCCACCAAATCTACTGAGGACACCTGAGCAGAGAGAAGCAAAGCTCAAATGCAGACATGGTGATACCAACTACAACTACATGTACTGGTACAAACAAAAGAGTGTTGGTGGTACCATGGAGCTCATTGGTATGCTCCAGGTCACAAGTGTCACACCTGAAGAGAAATTCAATGCACGGTTCAACATTTCAGGACACTCTCATAAGGATGTGTTTCTAATCATATCTGATATAAGCCCTACAGACAGTGCAGTGTATTTCTGTGCTGCTAGTCTGCACAGCCATGCACCTTCCATCTCTGCTCAACAAAAAGCTGCAGACACACACCTGCATATTAGATCTGTTCTTAGATCAGTGCAATTTATAATAGAATGTAATACAGGAAGTGTACCAGTAGAGGTCATAGACAATAATGAAAGTATAGTGAACACCGGTGCAGATTTACTGCCGTACCTTGTATTTAGACTGATTGTCCATTTTATCAGTTACAGCTACAATACAGGCATATATACAGTGCAGTTACTGAATACAGCTCATGGGTTGACTTTAATGGAAAGGGACCACCACTAAAGCAACCTCTATTTGGGTGGAAGACCATTCTCAGCACTACTGTAGGGTGTAGTGTGTGTTTACTGGTAAGAGTGTATTTGAGAAAGCATTGCTGCTGGAATTTAAGATATGACCAATATGCACAAAAGTCCCTAATTCTAACATAACTGGATGGAACAAGATCAGATATAAATATTCTAAAATTACTTGGTTACTCTCTAACTGCAAACTCTAACTTACAAAGAATGATTACAAAAAATGTACAATTAACATTAATCATCAGCACAGACATTTGTCAAAGTCATGACAAAAGTGTGCAAAGAGTCCTTAAGGGCTCCTAGTTGCAAAAGAGACTAGGGAAGAGCCCGCACACGGAAAACAGAAAGCAACAATAAGCGCTGCACCAGAGGGAAGGACGACGTGAATATGGAGCGCAAAAGAAGCACACAGATGAGCGCTGAGAAAACGAGTGCAATGCCGCGCAGACTTGCGCTGAAAGCATACGCTGTAAGTGTACCTCGCTGAAATGCGCAGGCACAGAGCAGCGAGAAAGAATCGCGGACGCCTACAGATCAACACGATTCAGCCCACGGAACGCTCCGGGGTCGGGAGAACAGTGATCGGGATCAACAACCCTAATGAGTGGAATCCTAACAAGTGCTGGGAATAACAAAGTGCTCACAGAGAAGCGCTGGCTTCCAGAGAAGCTGTCCCTAATCACGTCAGAGATCTGGTGCACCTGAAATGAGCGATCAGCCGGTAAGGGACGAAGGGGCAGTAGAAGAACAGCGAATAGAAGAAATATCTAACCCTACTTTAGCTGCTAATTCCTGGCTTACCTTGGGCTTTTTGACCCTACGTGACCGACCTCCTAAAGCGAGATTGGTCTACCATTAAAGCCTAACAGGGCCCAGAAAAACAATACCACCTAGAAGATCGCCGCAGCGATAAGGCAGCAAAATCGGTCACATGGTGCGCTCTTACATACCTGAAGTGGCAGGTGTTGCATATTTATGCAGTTAAGCAGCTTACAGACTTGAATGTGCAATTGCGGTTGCTGTCAGGATCCCAGAGATGTTAATTGAACCGACACTGCCCCCTAGTGTCGGTAAGAAGTTAGGACTCCTAACAAAATTATTTTTAGGTGGCCAATTTTGCAGCTTGATTGTCAATTAAATAATCAGTTTCACTGCAATCTTGATTTAGATGTTAAGTTCTTAGGTGTTAAGTTCTCTTAACAAAGAAACATGGAAACCTCGAGGCAGATAGGCTCCTGTACACTATTTATATATTTTCTACTAATTTATTTCTTCCACATTTCAGTTTGGTTATTTTCTCAATTGGATCGAACATAAGATTGGTTCCTCAATATAATTTACAAAGAAAGTACAATCAACATTAATCATTAGCAGAGACAATTGTGAAATTTATACTTGTTTCTACTGGATACAATGGTTTCAGTGCTAATACCTTTACTCTGATGACAACAGAAGACCCTCAGTCCACCTCCTCCTGCTGACTGAGGATGCCATGCCAAGCTATGCCATTCTATGCCAATCCTCAGTGAGTTAGCAGACTAAATTATTCCAAGAGACTCACTCATATTCTGAAGTTTATTTTTCTCTGTTATTATATTCACTATATTATTGCATATCTTTAACATATTATTGTCTATTTTTATTATTTTTGTATAATATTTTATTTATTATTCTATTTAGCTTCTATGCACTTAAACTATTATTCTGAATATATTATTTAGGTAATTAATATCTTAGAATTCTAATATCATAGAAGATCTAGAATGCCCAAGCAGGTCGGGGCCTTTTTTGAATCTTGGTCCCAAGGGTTATTTATGATATCATAATAAATTTGACCTCGACTTTCACAACCCTATTGGGATGTCTGGGACACTCGGTGAAAAAGGAATTAATGGGTAAACACTCAAAAGCAGAATAAAACTGAATATGTTGAATAAATGAATGATAATTAATATCCAAAGTTCAAGGTCTAGATGTTTAAAGGTTAGGTTTGACGAGTTGGTTCAGCGTGAGATTGACTTAACCATAAAGAGATTTCCAATAATCCTTATTAATAATCTTTAACATGGTGGCCAGTGTTCTGGACCTGACGTGCAGAGTAAACCCCTCCTGCATCACATGACGCATTTTTACATGCTGAATACCCAGAAGCCCTACCGTGTGAATGGAGGTGGAGCCACCAATGTGTTTAATCAATGCTAACATATAGAAACCATCTGAATTCGAGTCTTTAGTCTCTGTCATATTAAATGATGATTAGTTTAAACTTAATTATTATAAATTTCTTCAGCATTGAAGGTATGGCTAACATAATTACAGAATTATGATTTATCACAATTTCTTAAACTCATTTCCATATTCATGTGTCTTTCTTACAGTTTCACTGATCTCTTCTCTCATTATCAATCAATATCCACCAAATCTACTGAAGACACCTGAGCAGAAAGAAGCAAAGCTCAGCTGCAGACATGGTGATACCAGCTGTTCCTTAATGTACTGGTATCAACAAAAGAGCTTTGGTGGTTCCATGGAGCTCATCGGTATGCTCCAGTATGAAAGAGCTAATGACTACGCGGCGAGGCTAATGACTACGCTCGTTTTCTGACGGCTCGTTTTCTGACGGCCTTCCGCGCCGTGTTCCAACATCCCCGCGAGGGACGATCCACCGGTGACGTCTTGTTCACTCTGCGCCAGGGCCGTCGCTCGGCCGCAGACTACGCCCTCCACTTTCGCACCCTGGTGGCTCAAAGCGGATGTAACACTCCTGCCCTTCTCTCCGCGTTCCACCAAGGTTTGCGCCCCGATCTCAGGAGGGAATTGGCAGGGCGTGACCTCGGCTTGTCTCTGGAGGAGCTCATCACCCTCACCATCCGCCTGGACCAGCTCCCCGCCTCTGTTCCTCATCCTACTCCTCGAGCCGTCCCACCTGACTCCCGTGATCCCTCACCTCCGGCTGAGCCCATGGAGGTCGCTTGCGCTCAACTTTCCTCCGAGGAACGCCGCCGCCGCTTTGAACAAGGCCTCTGTTGTTATTGCGGCTCGGACCGGCACCTCCGTCCTGCCTGTGACCTCGCTCCGTCCGGATCGACCCATACGCGTGCCAGGGATCCGGCACGCACGTCACAGGTGAGTCGACTTCATCCTGATTCCTCCTTTACTCTACCGGTACTCTTGCAACTTGCTCACACCGACCTGTCTCTCACAGCCCTGATCGACTCCGGCGCCCAGGGGAACTTCATCGCAGAACGCCTCGTCACGGAATGGAAGATCCCCTGTTCCACACTCCCGGTCAAACGCCGGATCACCGTGGCCGACGGACGGCCGCTCGCCCCGGGGCTGCTCACCCGCGTCACCACTCCTCTCTGCCTGCTTACAAGCGCCACCCATCAGGAGTCTATCGCTCTGCTCCCCGTAAGTTCTCTTGCCTATCCTATCATCCTGGGGCTTCCCTGGCTTTGCCTCCACGATCCCCTCATCTCGTGGTCCGCCCGCGAGCTCGTCCGCTGGTCTCCATGGTGCCATGACCATTGTCTGCTCCACCCTGCTCTACAGGTCAATGCACTCCCGCTCGCGGATTTCATCCCTCTCCCGGATAATGTGCCCGACCAATACAGGGACCTGTCTCCGATCTTTGCGAAGGATTCACCTCCTCCTCTTCCTCCGAATCACTCTTATGACTGCGCCATCGACCTCATTCCGGGCACGCCGCTGCCCAAGGCTCGTCTTTATCCTCTCTCCTTGGCCGAAGAACAGTCTATGACTGAGTACATCAAGGAATACCTCGACCTGGGTTTCATCCGTCCGTCTACCTCCCCCGTTTCAGCGGGATTCTTCTTCGTGCCCAAGTGGGATGGTGGCCTCAGGCCTGATGGTGGCCTCAGGCCTTGACTACAGGGAACTCAACCGCATCACCCGCAGGTACACCTACCCGCTTCCACTGGTACCCTTGGCCCTCGAACAGCTCCGCACAGCCCGCTGGTATACTAAGTTAGACCTCCGAAACGCTTACAACCTGGTCCGTGTCAGAGAGGGAGACGAATGGAAAACCGCCTTCAGCACCAGCTCTTGTCATTATGAGTACCTAGTCATGCCCTTCGGTCTGGCGAACGCTCCCTCCTTCTTCTAGGCGTTCATAAACAACGTGCTTCGAGACATGCTGGGCCGTTTTGTAACTGTTTACCTGGACGACATCCTGGTGCACTCACCTGACTTCGCCACCCACGTCTCACACGTTCGCCAGGTGCTTGAAAGACTCCGACTCCACCATCTCCGGGTCAAGGCAGAGAAATGCGAATTTCACACCCCGTCAATGCGTTATCTGGGTTACGTGATCTCCCCCTCCGGGGTAGCCATGGACGAGTCCAAACTCTCCACCGTCCTCAACTGGCCCACGCCAGGTTCCATCAAACAGCTGCAGGGCTTTCTGGGCTTCGCCAACTTTTATCGCTGTTTTATCAGAAATTTCAGCCGCACGGTGCCGCCCCTCACCACGCTTCTGCAAGGCAACCCTCATTCTCTCCGCTGGTCCCCTGACTCCGAGCATTCCTTCGTTGCACTCAAGTCTGCCTTCACCCGCGCTCCTGTCCTGGGCCATCCCGATCCGGAACGCCCATTCACTCTGGAGGTCGACGCATCGTCAGTGGGAGTGGGGGCTGTTCTTTCTCAGCGTCTCGGCATGCCCCCCAAGCTGCATCCAGTGGCTTCTTCTCACACAAGCTCACCCCAGCGGAGTGAAATTACGACGTAGGAGACCGCGAGCTGTTGGCGATCAAACTGGCCCTAGAAGAGTGGCGGCACTGGCTCGAAGGCTCCAAACAGCTCTTTACGGTCTACACCGACCACAAGAACTTGGAATACATCCGCTCGGCCAAGCGCCCCAATGCCCGTCAAGTGCGCTGGTCTCTCTTTTTCTCTCGCTTCGCATTCTCCATCACTTACCGCCCGGGATCAAGAAACACCAAAGCGGACGCACTGTCTCGCAGCCTCGACCCCGAACCAACCACTCAAGAGGCACCCGCACCCATTCTCCTGGCCTCATGCACCATTGGCGCGATTCAATGGGACTTTGACCGCGAACTGGATGAAAGACTCTCCCAAACGCGCGTTCCACCCAAATGCCCGCAGGGCAAGAAATTTGTACCCATGGACCTCCGCGACTGCCTCCTCACCTGGGCTCACCTTTCCCTGTGTTCGGGCCACCCTGGAGAGACTCGGACCCACCAGCTCCTGGCATCGCGCTACTGGTGGGAAAACATGCGCAGAGACGTGCATCGCTTCGTGGCATCCTGCAACACTTGCGCTCAAGCCAAGACCCTTCGCACTCTCCCGTCTTCCCAAGGATTCACAGCCATCCTCTCTGTAGTCGACCGCTTCTCCCGTGCCGTCCGCTTCATACCTCTTCCAAAACTCATCGCCGCGCTCCAGACGGCGGAATGCCTGTTCGAACACATCTTCCGTAACTTTGGCATCCCCGAAGACATCCTCTCGGATCGGGGGCCTCAGTTCACCTCTGCGGTGTGGCGAGCTTTTGTGAGCAAGCTGGGCTCCACCGTCAGCCTCTCCTCGGGCTACCACCCTCAGACTAACGGTCAATGCGAGCGATCCAACCAAGAGCTAAAGAAATTCCTCAGATGCTATTGCCTTCACAATCCTCATGACTGGTTGCAGTTCCTCCCTTGGGCAGAAATAGCCCAGAACTCCCTCCGACACTCCTCTCACGCCGTTCCAGTGCGTCCTGGGCTTCCAACCTCTTTTCGTGCCCTGGGACTCCACGCCCTCGGACATCCCAGCCGTGGACGTCTGGTGCCAGGTCCACCTCAAAATCGACAAAGCCATCCGTCGTTACAAGAGGCACGCTGACCGACGCCGTCGCTCTGCCCCCGCCTTCCAACCAGGAGACCGCGTTTGGCTGTCAACCCGAGGACTGCGCAACATTCAGGGAAGTACCCCTTTTTCTCCGCGATTTCTGGGCCCTTATAAGATCATTCGCCGTGTCAATGACGTTACGTACCGATTGCAACTACCTGCTCACATGCGCATCTCTCCCTCGTTCCATGTCTCGCTCCTGAAGCCCTGGACCCCCGGCCTGCTGGCAGAGGCCTTTCCTGCGGTACAGCCCCCGTCCATCGGCCCGTTGGAGGCTTCCACCTACATGGTCCACCGCCTCCTGGACTCCCGCCGGCGAGGTACGTGCATCCAATACCTGGTGGAATGGGAGGGCTACGGCCCCGAAGAGAACTGCTGGGTGGATGCAAAGGACATCCTGGATCCTCTCCTCGTCCGGGAGTTTCACGCCGCACGGCCCGACCGGCACGAGTCCTTCAAGGGGGGATACTGTCACGCCCCCTTCCAGCGCCGCTCCCGACACACGCAATCTGCCGCGCTCGTCCTCGCCTGCCTACTGATTGCCTACACCTGCTCCTATCTTTGGCCTACCTCACCTCTCCCCATATAAACACCTCGCATTCGTTCACAAACCGCTACACAACAAGGTTTCTTACCTCGTTCAACTAGCTCATTCAATAAATCTACTGTGTTACCTGCTGAATCAGCCTCCGTTCGTCACTCTACTGCCTGCATTTGTCTCCTGTCTCCCGTCGGCGTTACAAGACCACCACTAAAGCAACCTCTATTTGGGTGGAAGACCATTCTCAGCACTACTGTAGGGTGTAGTGTGTGTTTGCTGGTAAGAGTGTATTTGAGAAAGCAGAGCTGTAGGAATTTTAGATATTGTCAATATGCACATAAATTCCTAATCCCAAATGAACAGGAAAGAACAAGGTGATATATAAAATATTCTAAAATTACTTGATTACTCTCTGACTACATACAAATAAAACACAATTTGATCAATCATAAGAATGTACGGTCAATATTAATCATCAGCACAGACAATTGTCAAAGTTCTACCTGTTGCTACTAGATACACTGGTTTCAGTTCATATACCTTTACTCATTAGTTCTTTATTTATTATTAGTTCTTAGCAATTTTAATAAAAAAAAAAGAAGTTTTCTTTAAGGTTAATTTCACTCATCACGCTTTTTCTCTGCAATTCTAACATATGATCATAGACATTGACCTGCATTGCTATGCTATTCTCTATATGCTTTCTAAAAAACTCATTCTACTTGTATTAGGAGCTGTGCTCTCTGGTGGCCTGACACTAGAGGGCAGCGTTGGCTCAGCAAACGCACCGGGACTGAGACAGTGGCACGCGTTCCCCAGCAACTGTAATTAGGCGCACCTGCTTCCCTGACGATATGTGTATATGGTAGTCCCAAAGCGAAGTGTGCCATCGCACCTTGAGTGTATGTTAAGGTGTATGAATACCATGCCGGTGGTCTGTTCGGCGCGTCGCACCCTCACATTATACATGACTCGACGTGTCTTGTGCGTCTTATGCGTCTTTACATTCCATGGCCCTTGTTCAGGGAGAGAGGTAGACCATTCCCGTAAAGGGGAAGGGCCAAGTACAGTCTGGCGGCCAGAAGTAAGGTCAGGGCTTAGCGTGTCAAGTTAGGGTCAGATCCCCCCCATCACTCGCTCCCCATGTCAGCCTCCATTCCTCCACTACCCCCTAGCAGCTTCAGTTATCGTGGCGACACAAGTCTCCACATTCTCACTCACCATACCTCTCGCCTACACTTGGTGTTTCTGAGTTTTGTTAAACCAGCGGTTGTTGTATTTTCCCCCACTTTCACCCTTTTAGCAGATGCTGCACCTTTGGCAGTGGCATTCTGCTCTTTTGCCACCAACTATATCATTGATTTCCGGACTCTGGCCATGGAAGGTGGCTGGAATGAGGAGGCTCTGATGGCCATTTTTCAGAGGGGCGTGAACAAGAGACTCAAGGTCGAGCTGGCCACTCAAGACCCTCCCTTCTTCCTGGCGGAAATATACGGCCTAGCTATTCATATAGACACCTGCTTTAGTCAGACGGCCAGAGAGCGGGGGGTGCTTACAGCTCTCCTCACGAACTCTGGACTAGCGACAGTACTCCTGCCCACACCATGACCAGCTTCAAAGCAGTCGAGCCCATGGAGCTCGGGGGAGACAGGGTAGCGCACCCCATCACCCATAGGTCAGGGTGCAGGTCGGGAAACTGGCCCTAGGCCTGCCCAACACTCCCCAATTTAGCCTCAATCTCCCAGCCCGCATTAGCCGGGGGGCTACAATGACAACATACTGATCTACAGTCACTCTCTGGAAGAGCATTTCGGCCATGTAAGGCAGGTGCTTCAACTCCTGCTGGAGAAACACCTGTTTATCAATCTGGAGAAGTTGGTGTTCCATGCTCCCTCAGTCACCTTCCTGGGATTCATCGTCTCCTAAGGAACCTTGTGTACGGAGTCGACCAAGATCCAGGCCGTGGCTGACTGGCCCCTGCCCATCTCTCTCTGCCTTGTCCAGCTCTTCCTGGGGTTTGCACCTCAACATGCTTACTTGCAAAACCCCGGGGGCCTTACATCCTACTGGACTCCTTGGAGCCATTTATCATCAAGGTAGATGCTTCTGACATAGGTGTAGGAGCCGTTCTTTCGCAGCACATTGAGCAGGACAAAAAAAACTGCACCAGAGTGCATATTTCTCATGTTGCCTGACCCCAGTGTAACTACCCCATTGGGGACCGGGAGCTGCTTCCCATCAAACTGGCTCTGGAGTAATGGCAGCATTGGCTAGAGGGCACCAAGCACCATTCCTGGTTTAGACAGACCACAAAAATTTGGCCTACGTCCAACAGGCGAAGCAGCTTAATGCCCATCAGGCTCGGTAGTCCCTGATTTTCAGGCGTTTCGCATTTACACTATAGTAATGGCTGGGCTCCAAAAACACCAAGCTGCTCTGTCCAGACAATTGGACCCGCCTGAAGCAGATTGCTTACCAGAGCCAGTCCTCCCGGCACCATGGGTAGTGGCCGTCCTCACTTAGGTCATCAACAAGTTAGTCACCAGGGCCCAGCACCGCAAACATGACGCGTAGGTTCAGTGTGAAATTCACTTAGAAACAAAGACTAATAGTTGTTATTATTAATCCGTACAAAGGTTGCCAGTGTTCTGAACCTGACATGCACTGTAAACCCCTCCTGCATCACATGACACATTTTTGTACATGTGCTGAAAACCCAGAAGCCATACAGTGTAAATGCAGGTGGAGCAACCAGTATGTTCTTAGTAATAACATATAGAAACCACCCGAAATAAAATCTCTTGTATCTGCCATTTTAAACATGATTAGGTTAAGTTTAAACTTTATTATTTTCTTCAGTATTGAAGGTATGCCTAATATCATTATAGAATTATGATTTATCATAATTTCTTGAAATCATTTCTATATTCTTGTGTCTCTCATTGTTCATCAATCTCCACCAAATCTACTGAGGACATCTGAGCAGAGAGAAGCAAAGCTCAGCTGCAGACATGGTGATAGCACCTACCAATTCATGTACTGGTATCAACAGAAGAGTGTTGGTGGTACCATGGAGCTCATTGGTATGCTCCAGTATGAAAGAGCCACAACTGAAGAGAAATTCAAAGCACGGTTCAACATTTCAGGACACTTTCAAAAGGATGCATTTTTAATCATATCTGATATAAGCCCTACAGACAATGCAGTGTATTTCTGTGCTGCTAGTCTGCACAGCCATGCATGTTCCATTTCTGCCTAACAAAAAGGTGCAGACACACCTGCATATTAGATCTGTTCTTAGATCAGTGCAATTTATAATAGAATGCAATACAGGAAACGTACCAGTAGAGGTCATAGAAAATAATGAAAGTAGAGTGAACACACAGGTGTTGCAGCCTTACCATTTTATCAGTTACAGCTACAATACAGGCATATAAAAAGTTACTGAATACAGCCCATGGGTTGACATTAATGGAAAGGGACCACAACTAAAGCAACTTTTATTTGGATGGAGGATCATTCTCAGCACTACTTTGGTGTGTAGTGTGTGTTTGCTGCTGTGAGTGTATTTGAGAAAGAAGTGCTGCAGGAATTTTACATACGAATATGCACAAAAGTCCCTAATCCCACCAGAAAAGTTAATTTAACTCATCATGCTTTTTCTCTGCAAATCTAAGATATGATCATAGACATTGGCCTGCATTGCTCTACTTTTCTCTATATGCTTTCAAAAAAAAAATACTCTTTCTACTTGCAATAGTAGCTAGGATTGTTAAAGACACATGACAAAAATTATTGTATTTGAAAACACTAATTTTATATCTGCTTACAAATTCTAGTGGAGATTAACTCTAAATAGACGAAACGTATTTTAGGTTTACAGGTTTACAGCTTGAATGTCTCCTACTAAAGACAGCATCTAGCTAAAAAATAAACATGGAATCAGTTAGTGTAAAATATTTATAATATTTATTTTCTCTGCATTTCTCTGCAGAACAGCGCAGGGTTCAAATCCCATCTCTACCAAGCTACCAGTGTTGAATCCTTGAGCAAAGCCCTTAACCTAATTGTTTGGATTGTCCGAATGTATCAACTGTAAATCATTCTGTATAAGGCCCTCTGCTAAGTGACATAAATGGAAATTGGATCAATCATAACATTTTTTTAATATAATATACCATGGGGCAAAAAAGTAGTTAGTCAACCACTGATTGTGCAACTTCTCCTAATTAGAAAGATGAGAGAGGTCTGTAATTTTCATCATACACTTCAACTATGAGAGACAAAATGAGAAATAAAAAAAATCAGGAAATCTCATTGTAGGATTTTTAAAGAATTTAATTGCAAATCATGGTGGGAAATAAGTATTTCGTCATCCAAAAAGAAGCAGGATTTCTGGCTCTCAGACCTGTAACGTCTTCAGTAAGAAGCTCTTCTGTCTTCCACTTGTTACCTGTATTAATGGCACCTGTTTGACCTCGTTATCTGTATAAAATACACCTGTCCACAGTCTCAAACAGTCAGACTCCAAACTCAGCCATGGCCAAGACCAAAGAGCTGTCGAAGGACACCAGGAAGAAAATTGTAGACCTGCAGCAGGCTGGGAAGAGTGAATCTACAATAGGCAAGCAGGTTGGTGTGAATAAATCAACTGTTGGAGCAATTGTAAGAAAATGGAAGATATACAAGACCATTGATAATTTCCCTCAAACTGAGGCCCCATGCAAGATCTCATCCCGTCAAGTCAAAATGATCATGAGAATGCTGAGCAAAAATCCGAGAACTACATGTAGCGACCTGATTAATGACCTGCAGAGAGCTGGGACCAAAGTGACAAAGGCTACCATCACTAACACACTACGCCGACAGGGACTCAGATCCTGCAGTGCCAGGCGTGTCCCCCTGCTTAAGCCAGTACATGTCCAGACCCAGAAGAGGATTGGGAGAATACCATGTGGTCAGATGTAAAAACTGGTCGTGTCTGGCGGAAGAAGAATGCTGAGTTGCATCCCAAGAACACCATACCTACTGTGAAGCATGGGGTTGGAAATCTCATGCTTTGGGGCTGTTTTTCTGCAAAGGGGACAGGACGACTGATCCGTGTTAAGGGAAGAATGAACGGGGCCATGTATCGTGAGATTTCAAGCCAAAACCTCCTTCCGTCAGTGAGAGCATTGAAGATGGAACGTGGCTGGGTCTTCCAGCATGACCCAAAACACACCGCTTGGGGCAACGAAGGAGTGGCTCTGGAAAAACCATATCAAGGTGCTGGAGTGGCCTAGCCAGTCTCCAGACCTCAAACCCATTTAAAATTTGTGGGGGGAGTTGAAAGTCCGAGTTGCCCAGCAACAGCTTCAAAACATCACTGCTCTGGAGGAGATCTGCATGGAACTTTTGTTATTGACCAAATACTTATTTTCCATCATAATTTACAATTAAATTCTTAAAAAATCCTACAATGTGATTTCCTGGATTTTGTCTCTCATACTTAAAGTGTACCTATGATGAAAATTACAGACCCCACTGTACAAAGAAGGTACAATTAACCTTAAAATCATCAGCACAGACAATTCTTAAAGTGTTGCTACCGGATACACAGGTTACTCATACTTTCACTATACTAGCAAGAGACTCACTCATGTTCTCCATTTTATTTGTTAATCTGTTTAGTACATATACTATTGTATTATTTTCTATAGTTTTATATATTCTCTGTTATTATAATCTCCATAGTATTGCATCATCTTTACTTTGTTATAGTCTATATATTATAAACTTTCATAATATTCTTCTTTTCAATTATTCTATTTAGATTTGATGCACTTAACCTATTATTACGAATATATTATTTAGGTAATTAATTTCTTACATAGAAGATCTACACTGCCCAGGGAGGTTGGATCCCTTTTTGAGTATTCGTCCTTCCAAAGTTTATTTCTCATAATATTTAGGGAGTTTGTCACTGTAGTCACACTCAATTGGGGCTATGAACACCAAAAAAAAAAAAAGAAAAAGCAAGTTGAAGGTCTATATATTTAAAGGTTAGATTTGTTTCATAGGTTCATTGTGAGATTCATTTAACCACAAAGACATTTCTAATAATCCTTATTACTAATCTTTACCAAGGTGGTCAATATTCTGGAACTGACTTTATACACTCAGTCATGCACTGTAAACCCCTCCTGCATCACATGACACATTTGTACATGTGCTGAAACCCAGAACCCAAACAGTGTAAATGCAGGTGGAGCCACCAGTGTGTTCTCAATGTTAACATACAGAAACCATCTGAATTCGATTATCGTCTCTGCCATATTATATCATGATTAGTTTAAACTTAAACATTATTATTTTCTTCAGTATTGAAGGTATGCCTAATATCATTATAGAATTATGATTTATTAGAACCTCTTGAAATCATTTCATGTTCTTGTGTATTTCTTACAGTTTCACTGATCTCCTCTATCATTATCCATCAATCTCCACCAAATCTACTGAGGACACCTGAGCAGAAAGAAGCAAAACTCAAATGCAGACATGGTGATACCAACTATCTCTACATGTTCTGGTATCAACAAAAAAGTGTTGGTGGTACCATGGAGCTCATTGGTATGCTCCAGTATGAAAGTGTCACACCTGAAGAGAAATTCAAAGCACGGTTCAATATTTCAGGACACTCTCAAAAGGATGCATTTCTAATCATATCTGATATAAGCACTACAGACAGTGCAGTGTATTTCTGTGCTGCTAGTCTGCACAGCCATGCACCTTCCATCTCTGCTCAACAAAAAGCTGCAGACACACACCTGCATATTATATCTGTTCTTAGATCAGTGCAATTTATAATAGAATGTAATACAGGAAGTGTACCAGTAGAGGTCATAGACAATAATGAATGTAGAGTGTACACAGGTGCAGATTTACTACTTTACCTTGTACTTATACTGATTGTCCATTTTATCAGTTACAGCTACAACACAGGCATATATACGCTTACTGTATACAGCTCATGGGTTGACATTATTGGAAATTGACCACCACTAAAGTAACCTCTATTTGGATGGAGGGCCATTGTACTGTAAAGCATTACTGTAGGATGTAGTGTGTGTTTGCTGCTAAGAGTGCATTTGAGAAAGCAGTGCTGCTGGAGTTTTACATATGACCAATATGCCCACAAGTCCCTAACCCCAACAAAATTACTCGGACCACAACAGAAGAGCCTTATTCCCCCTCCCCTCTTACTCCTGCTGACTGAGGATGACATGCCACAGAAACTATTACCTAGTTGAAGACACAAGAATTCTCAGTGACAAATACACTAAATGATTCCAAGAAACGCACTCATATTGTCTATTTTATTCATTAGTCTTCTTTGTATGTATACTATTGTTTTGTGTATTCTAAAGTTTATATATTCTCTGTTATTTCAATTTCCATATTATTGTGTTATCCTTGATTTTTTGTAGTCTATATTTTTGTAATTTTTCATAATATTCTCTTTTTTAATTATTCTATTCAGCTTCTATTCACTTAAACTATTATTCTGAAGATATTATTTAGGTAACTAATTTCTTACATAGAAGATCTAGACTGCCCAAGCAGGTTGGGTCCTTTTATAGTCTTGGTCCTCCCAAGGTTTATTTCTCATCATGTTTCGGGAGTTTGTCACTGTCACTGTAAGGCTTGCTGAAGTGGGGCTGTGAGTCTAGAAAGCTTTGAGACTATGTTCTGTTATAAAAAGCACCATCTTAATAAATTTGACCTTGACCACTCAACAGTTATTCCAAGCAAGTTAAACGTGAATATGTTGAATATATAAATGAGAATTTATATGTAAATTTCAAGGTCTAGCTCTTTTAAGGTTAGAGTTGTCTCATAAGTTCAGTGTGAGATTCACTTAACAACAAAATCATTTTGAATAATCCTCATCACTAAACTCTACCAAGGTGGCCAGTATTCTGGACCTGACATTGCTCTGTAAACCCCTCCTGCATCACATGACACATTTGTACATGTGCTAAAAACCCAGAAGCCATACAGTGTAAATGCAGGAGGAGCCACTAGTCTGTTCAATCAGTGATAACATATAAAAACCAACTGAACTCAATTCTCTTGTCTCTGCCATGTTAAACATTATTAGTTTAAGCTTAAACATTATTACTTTCTTCAGTATTGAAGGTACGCCTAATATCATTATAGAATTATGATTTATCATAATTTCTTGCAATCTTTTCCATATTCTTGTGTTTTTCTTACAGTTTCACTGATCTCCTCTCTCATTATCCATCAATCTCCACCAAATCTACTGCGGACATCTAAGCAGAAAGAAGCCAAGCTTAAATGCAAGCATGGTGATACCAACTACCAATACATGTACTGGTACCAACAAAAGAACGTTGGTGGTACCATGGACCTCATTGGTATGCTCCAGCTCACCATAGCAAGATCTGAAGAAAAATTCAAAGCACGGTTCAACATTTCGGGACACTCTCATAAGGATGTGTTTCTAATCATATCTGATATAAGCCCTACAGACAGTGCAGTGTATTTCTGTGCTGCTAGTCTGCACAGCCATGCACCTTCCATCTCTGCTCAACAAAAAGCTGCAGACACACACCTGCATATTAGATCTGTTCTTAGATCAGTGCAATTTATAATAGAATGTAATTCATAAAGTGAACCAGTGGAGGTCACAGACCACAATGAAAGTCGAGGATATGAGATCCCTCATTGCCTCTGTTTAGTTGTATTATGCCAACAGACTCACACATATTCTCCATTTTACTCAATTTTATTTAATAAGTAATTAATTTCTTACATAGAAGTTCTAGACTGCTCAAGCAGAGTGGGTTCTTTTTTTTAGTGTTGGTCCTCCCAAGGTTTATTTCTCATCATGTTTAGGGAGTTTGTCACTGTCACTCTTGGCTTGCACAATTGCAGCCATGGGACAAAAAAAGCAAGTTGTACAAAGCACTATCTTAAAAATTTGGCACCAAAACTCTCTTGGGATGTCTGGGACACTTCGTGAAAGAGGAAATAATGGCTAACCACTCAACAAGTCTAGATATTCCAAAGTGAGATTTGTGTGGTAGGTTCAGTGTGAGATTCACTTAACCACAAAGACATTTCTAATAATCCTTATTACTAATCTTTACCAAGCTGGCCAGTGTTTTGGACCTCTCATGCACAGTAAGCCCCTCCTGCATCCAGTGTTAATTTTGACAGCAAATTTTAATGTAGTCTTGGTTATAGTCTTTTGACTAAAATGTAATTCAGTTTTATTCATAATTTAGTCTTCTGAAAAGTTTTTAGTTTTAGTCGACTAAATATAATAAGATTATAGTTGACTAAATCTACAGTAGCTTTAGTTGATTAAAAAATGATATGTAAAGGTTACAATATGTAAATGTTTTTTAAACATTTCTGTTTTCAAATGAAACATCTACATGCATGCATTGATAACAACAGTATACATTAAAGTGGTGATTACTCAAAATATTCACCATAGATCTGCTGCACACTAAATGTTGACACTCATGAGATATTCTAAAATAGAATCAAGTTAGGATAAATGATATATTATGAGCTTGATTAAACCTATAAGATCAGAAGATCCGATGTATGTGCATGCTCTATATGCATTTATTTATAACTACAGTATGAAATGTTATGTTTCCCAAATAGTCCTTATAGATAGTATTGACACTTTATAGAAAAAAATACATGTGTATATATATATCCACGTCATGAACTGAAAACATATTTTAATCCCTACTTTATTCACCATTTAGGTGCGGCTAGCTTAACCGCAGTTTCAGGATGGCATTAAAAAAAAAAGGTCGTTGACTAAACTTGCATTCTGCAAAAAGTTTATCTTTTCCTGCATCACGTGACAAGTTTTTTGTACATGTGCTGAAAAACCCAGAAACCATACAGTGTAAATGCAGGTGGAGCCACCAGTCTGTTCAATTAGTGATAACATACAGAAACCATCTTCGATTCTCTTGTCTCAGCCATGTTAAACACGATTAATTTAAGCTTAAACATTATTATTTTCTTCAGTATTGAAGACATGTCAAATATCATTATAGAATTATGATTTATTACAAATTCTTGAAATCTTTTCCTTATTCATGTGTCTTTCTTACAGTTTCACTGATCTCCTCTCTCATTATCAATCAATCTCTACCAAATCTACTGAGGACACCTGAGCAGAGAGAAGCCAAGCTCAAATGCAGACATGGTCATACTGACTATAACTACATGTTCTGGTACCAACAAAAGAATGCAGGTGGTACCATGGAGCTCATTGGTATGCTCCAGCTTACAAGAGCCACACCTGAAGAGAAATTCAAAGCACGGTTCAATATTTCAGGACACTCTCATAAGGATGCATTTCTAATCATATCTGATATAAGCCCTACAGACAGTGCAGTGTATTTCTGTGCTGCTAGTCTGCACAGCCATGCACCTTCCATCTCTGCTCAACAAAAAGCTGCAGACACACACCTGCATATTAGATCTGTTCTTAGATCAGTGCAGTTTACTGTATAATAGAATGTAATACAGGAAGTGTACCAGTAGAGATCATAGACAATAATGAATGTACAGTGTATACACAGGTTCCGCACACTTATACTGATTGTCTATTTTACTAGTTACAGCTACAATACAGGCATATATACAGTTACTGAATACAGCCCATGTGTTGACATGAATGGAAAGGGACCACCACTAATATAACCTCTATGCTGGCAAAAGACCATTCTCAGCACTACTGTAGGGTGTAGTGTGTGTTTGCTGGTAAGATTCTATTTGAGAAAGCAGTGCTGCTGGAATTTTACATTTGAGCAATATGCACAAAATTCCCTAATCCCAGCAGAAAGGTTAATTTAACGCATCATGCTTTTTCTCTGAAAATCTAACATATGATCACAGACATCGGATCTGCATTGCTCTGCTATTCTCTATATGCTTTATAAAAATAAAAATAAAAAAATAAAAAACTCATGACAACACGATTGCATTTGAAAACACCAATTTTACATATTTGCTGACAAATTCTAGTGAAGATTAACCTACAGTGGTGCTTGAAAGTTTGTGAACCCTTTAGAATTATCTATATTTCTGCATAATATGACCTAAAACATCATCAGATTTTCACACAAGTCCTAAAAGTAGATAAAGAGAACCCAGTTAAACAAATGAGACAAAAATATTATACTTGGTAATTTATTTATTGATGAAAAATAATCCAATATTATATATTAGTGAGAGGCAAAAGTATGTGAACCTCTAGGATTAGCAGTTAATTTGAAGGTGAAATCAGAGTCAGGAGTTTTCAATCAATGGGATGACAATCAGGTGTGAGTGGGCACCCTGTTTTATTTAAAGAACAGGGATCTATCAAAGTCTGCTCTTCACAACACATGTTTGTGGAAGTGTATCATGGCATGAACAAAGGAGATTTCTGAGGACCTCAGAAAAAGTGTTATTGATGCTCATCAGGCTGGAAAAGGTTACAAAACAATCTCTAAAGAGTTTGGACTCTAGCAATTCACAGTCAGACAGATGTTTTTACAAATAGGAAGAAAAATTCAAGACCATTGTTACCCTCCCCAGGAGTGGTCGACCAACAAAGGATCACTCCAAGTGCCAAGGCCATGTATAGTTGGCGAGGTCACAAAGGACCCCAGAGTAACTTCTGAGAAAACTGAAGGTCTCTCTCACATTGGACTAATGGTAATGTTCATGAGTCCCACCATCAGAAGAACACTGAACAACAATGGTGTGCATGGTCAGAGCCTACAAGGAGAAAGCCACTGCTTTACAAAAAGAACATTGCTGCTGCTCGTCTGCAGTTTGCTAAAGATCACCATGCGACAAGCTAGAAGGATATTGGAAGAAAGTTTTTGTGGACGGGTGAGACCAAAATAGAACTTTTTGGTTTAAAAAGAAAGCGTTATGTTTGGAGAAAGGAAAAAACTGCATTCCGTATAAGAACCTTCTCCCATCTGTGAAACAAGGTGGTTGGAGTATCATGGTTTGGGCCGAGTTTGCGCATCTGCCAGCATCGGGCCAGGATGGCTTGCCATCGTTGATGGAACAAGTGAATTCTGAAATTATTATATTGAAAATTCTAAAGTAAAATGTCAGGACATCTGTCCTTGAACTGAATCTCAAGAGAGAAGGTGGAGTCATGCAGCAAGACGATTGACCTTAAGCACACATGACAAGCCATTCTAACAAAGAACGGTTTAAATAATAATAAAGGTAAAGTTTTGGAACGCCAAGTCAAAGTCCTGACCTTAATCCAATGGAAATGTGTGGAAGGACCTGAAGCGCGCAGCTAATGTGAGGAAACCCAACCAACATCCCAGAGCTGAAGCTGTTCTGTACGGAGGAATGGGCTAAAATTAAAATTTCCAAAGCTGGTGTGGCAGTGACTGATCAACAGCTACAGGAAACGTTTAGTTACAGTTATTGCTGCACAGGGGGGGTCACACCAGATACTGAAAAGCAAAGGTTACATATCTTTTGCCACTCACTAATATGTAATATTGGATCATTTTCCTCAATAAGTAAATGACCAAGTATAATATTTTTGTCTCATTTGTTTAACTGGGTTCTCTTTATCTACTTTTAGGACTTGTGTGAAAATCTGATGATGTTTTAGGTCATATTATGCAGAAATATAGAAAATTCTAAAGGGTTCACAAACTTTGAAGCACCACTGTAACTATACTTACTTTAGGTTGCCAGGTTTACAGCTTGAATGTCTCCTACTAAACAACCAAGTTCACTGCAGTCTTGACAGTGTTAAGTTAAAAAATAAACATGGAATACTTGATGCAGATCAGCTAGTGTAAATTATTTATATCATTTATTGTCTCCACATTTATGTTTTGGTTTATATGTTTGCATGATTCTCTCTAACTACATATAATTAGAGACAACTGCACTGGGGCACTGTGGTGGCATAGCGGCTAAGGTACTGGACTATGGACCAAAAAAACTCAGATCAAATCCTACCTCTGCCAAGCTACCAGTGTTGGATCCTTGGGCAAAGCCCTTAACCTACAATTGCTTCGGTTGTCAGAATGTATCACCTGTAAATCATTCTGTATAAGGGCCTCTGCTAAGTGACATAAATGGAAATTGGATCAATCATAATATTTTTTTAATTTACTATTCAAAGAAGGTACAATCAACCTTAAAATCAGCAGGACAGACAAAGTTTTACTCAAAGTTTTACGTCTTGCTACTGGAAACACAGGTTTCAATCCTCATACTTTCACTCGGCAAGAGGCTAACTCATATTCTCTATTTTCTTTATTAATTTGTTTAGTATGTATACTATTGTATTATATTCTATAGTTTTCTATATTCTCTGTTATTATATCCTTCATATTATTGTGCCATCTTTACTTTATTATAGTCTATATATTATAATATTTTATAATAATCTCATTTTTAATTATTCTATTTAGATTCTAGGCAATTAAACAACTATTATAAATATATTATTTAGTTAATTAATTTCTTAAATAGAAGACCTAGACTGCCCAGAGAGGTTGGGTCTCTTTTTTAATATTGGTCCTTCCAAAATTTATTTCTCATAACGTTTAGGGAGTTTGTCACTCTCAATGTAGGTTTGCTCAATTGGGGCTATACGCCCAAAACAACAACAAAAAAAAAACTTCTAAAAAGCCTATCACAAATTTCACCTTAAGTTTTTGCAGCAAAACCCTCTTGGGATGTCTGGGACACTCAGTGAAAAACGACACAATGGCTAACCACTCAACAGTTATTTAAGTCAAATTAAAAGTGAATACATTCAATAAATAAATGAGAAGAATATAAAGTTAATGGTCTAGATATTTTAAGGTTAGATTTGTCTCATAGGTTAAGAGAGATTCCCTTAACCACAAAGACATTGCTAATAATCCTTATTACTAATTTTTACCAAGGTGGCCAGTGTTCTGGACCTGATTTTATCCACTCAATCATGCACTGTAAACCCCTCCTGCATCACATGACCCATTTGTACAGTTGCTGAAGACCCAGAAGCCATACATTGTAAATGCAGGAGGAGCCACCAGTCTGTTCAATCAGTGATAACATACAGAAACCATCTGAATTTGATTCTCTTGTCTCTGGCATGTTCAATTATGATTAGTTTAAGCTTAAACATTATTATTTTCTTCAGTATTGAAGGTATGCTTAATATCATTATCAATATAGAATTATGATGTATCACAATTTCTTGAAATCATTTTCATATTCTTGTATCTTTCTTACAGTTTCACTGATCTACTCTCTCAATATCAATCAATCCCCACCAAACCTACTGAGGACACCTGAGCAGAAAGAAGCAAAGCTCAAATGCAGACATGGTGATACCAACTACCAATACATGTTCTGGTATCAGCAAAAGAATGTTGGTGGAAACATGGAGCTCATTGGTATGCTCGTGATTGAAAGAGCCACACCTGAAGAGAAATTCAATGCACGGTTCAACATTTCAGGACACTCTCATAAGGATGTGTTTCTAATCATATCTGATATAAGCCCTACAGACAGTGCAGTGTATTTCTGTGCTGCTAGTCTGCACAGCCATGCACCTTCCATCTCTGCTCAACAAAAAGCTGCAGACACACATCTGCATATTAGATCTGTTCTTAGATCAGTGCAATTTATAATAGAATGTAATACAGGATGTGTACCAGTAGAGGTCATACACAATAATGAAAGTATAGTGAACACACAGGTGCAGATTTACTACCGTACCTTGTACTTACACTGATTTTCCATTTTATCAGTTACAGCTACAACACAGGCATATACACACTTACTGAATACAGCCCATGGGTTGACATCAATGGAAAGAGACCACTATTAAAGCAAACTATATTTGGATGGAGGGACATTCTACTGTTGGGCACTACTGTAGGATGTAGTGTGTGTTTGCTGTTATGAGTGTATTTGAGAAAGCAGTGCTTTTGGAATTTTAAATATGACAAATATGCCCACAAGTCCCTAATCCCAACAAAATCACACAGACCACAACAGAGGACCCACAACAGAGAATCCTCAGTGACAAAATACACTAAATAATTCCAAGAAACTCACTCATATTCTCTATTTTATTCATTAGTCTACTTTCTATGTACACTATTGTATTGTGTATTCTATAGTTTTACATGTTCTCTAGTATTATGTTTTCCATATTATTGCATTATCCTTCATTTATTGTAGTCTTTTTATAATTGTTTATAATATTCTCGTTTTTAATTATTCTATTTGTTTTTATGCACTTAAACTATTATTCTGAATATATTATTTAGGTAATTAATTTCTTACATAGAAGACCTTGACTGCACAAGCAATTTGAGTCCTTTTATAGTCTTGGTCCTCCGAATGTTTATTTCTCATCATGTTTAGGGAGTTTCTCACTGTCACTGTAGGCTTGCTGAAGTGGGGCTGTGAGTCTAGAAAGCTTTGAGACTAAGCTCTGCTGTAGAAAAAGCCATCTTAATAAATTTGACCTTGACTTTCACTTTATCAGCAAACCCCTCTTGGGATGTCTGGGACACTCAGTGAAAGAGGACACAATGGGTAACCACTAAACACTTTTTCAAAGCAGGTTAAAAGTTAATATGTTGAATAAATGAATGAGAATTAATATATAAAGTTCAATGTCTAGCGTTTTTAAGGTTAGAGTTGTCTGGTAGGTTCAGTGTGCGATTCAATTGACCACAAAGACATTTCTAATAATCCTTATCACTAAACGTTACCAAGGTGGCCAGTATTCTGGACCTGACATGCACTGTAAACCCCTCCTGCATCACATGACACATTTGTACATGTGCTGAAAATCCAGAAGCCATACAGTGTAAAAGCAGGAGGAGCCACCAGTCTGTTCAATCAGTGATAACCTATAAAAACCAGCTGAACTCAATTCTTTTGTATCTGCCATGTTAAACATGATTAATTTAAGCTTAAACATTATTTTCTTCAGTATTGAAGGTATGACTAATATCATTATAGATTTATTCTTTATCACAATTTCTTAAAATCAATTCCATTTTCTTGTGTTTCTCTTACAGTTTCACTGATCTCTTCACTCATTGTCAATCAAGTTCCACCAAATTTAGTGAGGACACCTGAGCAGAAAGAAGCAACAATCAACTGCAGACATGGTGATAGCACCTACCAACTCATGTACTGGTATCAACAAAAGAGTGTCGGTGGTACCATGGAGCTCATTGGTATGCTCCAGCTTGCAAGAGCCACACCTGAAGAGAAATTCAAAGCACGGTTCAACATTTCAGGACACTCTCAAAAGGATGCATTTCTAATCATATCTGATATAAGCCCTACAGACAGTGCAGTGTATTTCTGTGCTGCTAGTCTGCACAGCCATGCACCTTCCATCTCTGCTCAACAATAAGCTGCAGACACACACCTGCATATTAGATCTGTTCTTAGATCAGTGCAATTTATAATAGAATGTAATTCAGGAGATGTACCAGTAGAGGTCATAGACAAAAAGTAGAGTGGACACACAGGTGCCGCACACTTATACTGATTGTCTATTTTATTAGTTACAGCTACAAGACAGGCATACAGGCGGGCAAAAAAGTATTTAGTCAGCCATTGAAGAAGTCACTTAGATGAGTGGCGAAACGTTTCTCCAACAAAATCTATGTCCAGATGAACAGATTCATATTCTTGGATTTTCTTACCTGGATCATTGAGCATGCATCAAGACAGCCAGCCACTTATTGTGCAAGTTCTTCTGCTTAGAAAGATGAGAGAGGTCTGCAATTTTCATCGTAGGTACACTTAATCTATGAGAGACAAAATAAGGAATAAAATCCAGGAAATCACACTGTAGGATTTTTAAAACATTTGGTTGTAAATGACAGTGGAAAATAAGTTTTTGGTCAAAAAAAAAAAGTTCAGCTCAATACTTTGTAACATAACCTTTGTTGGCAATGACAGAGATGAAAGGTTCCCTGTAAATCTTCCCCAGGTTTGCACACACTGTAGTTGGTATTTTGGTCCATTCCTCCATGCAGATCTCCTCTAGAGCAGTGATGTTTTGGGGCTGTCGCTGGGCAACACAGACTTTCAACTCCCTTCACAAATTTTCTATGGGGTTAAGGTCTGGAGACTGGCTAGGCCACTCCAGAACCTTGATATGGTTTTTCCACAGTCACTCCTTTGTTGCCCCAAGCGGTGTGTTTTGGATCATTGTCATACTGGAAGACCCAGCCACGTTCCATCTTTAATGCTCTCACTGATGGAAGGAGGTTTTGGCTTAAAATCTCACGATACACGGCCCCATTCATTCTTCCCTTAACACGGATCAGTCGTCCTGTCCCCTTTGCAGAAAAACAGCCCCAAAGCATGATGTTTCCACCCCCATGCTTCACAGTAGGTATGGTATTCTTCTTCCTCCAGTGGAGTTTTTACCAAAAAGTTCTATTTTGGTTTCATCTGACCACATGATTTTCTCCCCACATTCCTCTTCTGGATCATTCCATATGCTCTCTGGCAAACTCCAGATGGGCCTGGAACATGTACTGGCTTAAGCAGGTGGGCCACGCCTGGCACTGCAGGATCTGAGGTCCCTCTCGCCGTTAGTGTGTACTAATGGGGGCCTTTGTTTCTTTTGGTCCCAGCTCTTGCAGAGGTCATTCATCAGGTTCCCTCCGTGTGGTTACTGGGAGTTTTGCTCACCGTTCTCCACAGGATGAGATTCTTGCATGGGGCCCACAGATCGAGGGAGATTATCAATGGTCTTTATATCTTCCATTTTCTTACAATTGCTCCCACAGTTGACTTATTCACACCAACCTGCTTGCCTATTGTAGATTCACTCTTCCCAGCCTGTTGCAGGCCTACAATTTTTCTTCCTGGTGTCCTTCAACAGCTCTTTGGTCTTGGCCATGGTTGAGTTTGGAGTCTGACTGTTTGAGGCTGTGGACAGGTGTCTTTTATACAGATAATGAGGTCAAACAGGTGTCATTAATACAGGTATTTAGTGGAGGACAGAAGAGCTTCTTAAAGAAGTTGTTACAGGTCTATGAGAGCCAGAAATCTTGCTTGTTTGTGGGTGACCAAATACTTATTTTCCACTGTCATTTACAATTAAATTGCTTAAAAATCCTACAATGAGATTTCCTGGATTTTTTGTCTCATTTTGTCTCTCATAGTTGAAGTGTAGCTATGATGAAAATTACAGACCTCTCTCATCTTTCTAAGTAGAAGAACTTGCACAATCAGTGGCTGACTAAATACTTTTTTGCCCCACTGTATATACAGTTACTGAATCCAGCAAATGGGCTGACATTAATAGAAAGGAACCACCACTAAAGTAACCTCTATGTGGGCAAAAGACCATTCTCAGCACTACTGTAGGGTGTAGTGTGTGTTTGCTGGTAAGTGTGTTTTTCAGAAAGCAGTGCTGCTGGAATGATCAATATCCACAATAGTCCCTAAGAAAAGTCAATTTAACTCATCATGCTTTTTCTCTGCAAATCTAACATATGATCACAGACATTGGCCCGCATTGCTCTGCTATTCTCTATATACTTTCTAATAAAACTCATTCTATTTGCAATAGTAGCTAGGGTTGTTAAGGACACATGACAATAACTATTGTATTTGAAAACACCAATTTTCTATCTGCTGACAAATTCTAGTGGAGATTAACCTAACTAAACGTATTTTAGGTTGCTATGTTTACAGCTTGAATGTCTCTTACTAAACAACCAAGTTCACTGCAGTCTTGACTTAGACCAAGACACTGTTAAGTTAAAAAAAGAAACATGGAATACTTGTTGCAGATCAACTAGTTTAAATTATTATTATCATTTATTTTCTCCACATTTTTATGTTTTGGTTTATCTGTTTGTGTGATTCTCTCCAACTACAATAAATAATGGGTAACCACTCAAAAGCAAATTAAAAATGAATCTTTACTAAGGATGCCAGTATTCCGCATCTGACATTGCATTGTAAACCCCTCCTGCATCTTATTGTACATTTGTACATGTGCTGAAAACCCAGAAGCCTTACAGGGTAAATGCAGGAGGAGCCACCAGTGTGTTCAATCAGTGATAACATAAAGAAACCATCTGAATTCAATTCTCTTGTATCTGCCATGTTAAACATCTTTAGTTTAAGCTTAAACATTATTATTTTCTTCAGTATTGAAGGTACAGGGGTTAGACAATGAAACTGAAACACCTGTCATTTTAGTGTGGGAGGTTTCATAGCTAAATTGGACCAGTCTGGTGGCCAATCTTCATTAATTGCACATTGCACCAGTAAGAGCAGAGTGTGAAGGTTCAATTAGCAGGGCAAGAGCACAGTTTTGCTCAAAATATTGCAATGCACACAACATTATGGGTGACATACCAGAGTTCAGATGGTTTGATGAACATGAAAGTGAAGTTGAACATCTCCCATGGCCTGCACAGTCACCAGTTTATTAGTAAATAGTAAATATTATTGAGCCACTTTGGGGTGTTTTGGAGAAGCGAGTCAGGTAACGTTTTTCTCCACCAACATCACATAGTGACCTGGCCACTATCCTGCAAGAAGAATGGCTTAAAATCCCTCTGACCACTGTGCAGGACTTGTATATGTCATTTCCAAGATGAATTGACGCTGTATTGGCTGCAAAAGGAGGCCCTACACCATACTAATAAATTATTGTGGTCTAAAATGACAGGTGTTTCAGTTTCATTGTCTAACCCCAGTATGTCTAATATCATTATAGAATTATGATTTACCACAATTTCTTGAAATCCTTTCCATATTCTTGTGTCTTTCTTACAGTTTCAATGATCTCTTCTCTTATTATCCATCAATCTCCATCAAATCTACGAAGGACACCTGAGCAGAAAGATGCAACACTCAATTGCAGACATGGTGATACCAGCTATTATTATATGTACTGGTATCAACAAAAGAGTTTTGGTGGTACCATGGAGCTCATTGGTATGCTCCAGAACCTGGAGCCACACCTGAAGAGAAATTCAAAGCACGGTTCAACATTTCAGGACACTCTCATAAGGATGCATTTCTAACCATATCTGATATAAGCCCTACAGACAGTGCAGTGTATTTCTGTGCTGCTAGTCTGCACAGCCATGCAACTTCCATCTCTTCTCAACAAAAAGCTGCAGACACACATCTGCATTTTAGATCTGTTCTTATATCAGTGCAATTTATAATAGAATGTAATACATGAAGTGTACCAGTAGAGGTCATAGACAATAAGTAAAGTAGAGTGGACACAGTGTATGGGACTGTGGTGGCCTAACAGTTAAGATACTGGACTATGGACCAGAACGTCCAGGGTTCAAATCTCACCTTTGCTAGGCTGCCACTGTTGGGTCCTTGAGCAAGACCCTTAACCCACAATTGCTTGGATTGTAACATTGCATCAACTGTAAGTTGCACTGGATAAGGGCGTCTGCTAAATGCTGTAAATGTAAATGTACACACAGGTGCAGATTTAGTACCTTACTTTGTACTTAGACTGATTGTCCATTTTATCAGCTACAGCTACAACATGGACATATATACAGTTACTGAATACAGCTCATGGGTTGACATTAATGTAAAGGGACCTAAAGCTACCTTTATTTGGGTGGAATATCTTTCTCAGCACTACTGTAGGGTGTAGTGTGTGTTTGCTGCTAAGAGTGTATTTGAGAAAGCAGTGCTGCTTGAATTTTAGATATGGCCAATATACACATAAGTCCCTAATCCCAGCAGAAATATTAGCAGAGATAGAACAAGATCAGATTTAAATATTCTGTCTGACTACATACAAACAAACAAACAAAAAAAAATATGATTAGGCACTTTCGTGTGAATTGAGATGCAGTCATTCTTGAAAACTGTGGAACTAGTCTAGTAGTAGCCTAGCAGTTAAGGTACTGGACTATGGACCAAAAGGTCCAGGGTTCATATCCCAAGCTGCCACTCAAGCTGCCACTGTTGGTTCCTTGTGCAAGGCACTTAACAATTGCTTGGACTGTAAGACTATATCAATTGTAAGTCGCTCTGGATAAGGGTGTCTGCTAAACGCTGTAAATGTAAATGAAAAGCATGCAGCCTTGTAAGGTCCCAGTGTTCAGGAGAAGAGTAGAAGAGGTGTAGTTTACAATCCTGGCACTCTGTGGTCTATGTGAGGAAGAGCAGATAGAGCTGTCTAGACTTAAGCTGCTGAGTTTTTTGACCAGTTTGTGAGGAATTATGGTGTTAAAAGCAGAGCTAAAGTCCACAAATATGATCCTCACATATGTGATAGGTTGTTCCAGGTGTGTCAGTTCCGTGTGAAGTGCCATTGAGATTGAGTCCTCTGTGGATCGGTTTGCTCTCTAAGCAAACTGGAGCTGGTCTAATTCCGAGGGGATGATGGCTCTGATGTGTGAAAGAACCAGTCACTCAAAGCACTTCATGACTATCGATGTTAGTGCCACTGGTCGATAATCGTTGAGGCATTTGACGGCAGATATTTTAGGGATTGGGACGATTGTGGAGGTTTTTGGGAAGCACTTTGGGACAGCAGCTTGACTTATACAGTAAAGTGGTCACCAAAACTCAATTTGCCTCAAAGATTGGCTTCAAAAGCGGTGTGGACACTCATGAGATATTGTAGAATAGAATCAAGTTAGATTAAATGATATATTATGAGCTTTATTAAACATGTAAGATCAGAAGATCAGATATATGTGCATGCTCTATATGCATTTACTGTATTCATAACTACAATATAAAAATTAGTTGTGTTACCCAAATTGTCCTTAAAGATAGTATGGACACTTTTTAGAAAAAAATCAAATATATCCATATCACTAACTGAAAACATATTTTCATCCCTACTTTGTTCACCATTTAGGTGTGGATAGCTTGACCATAGTTTCAGGATGACATTAGAAAAATGACGTTTTCATTAGAAAAAAAAAGGTCGTTGACTAAAACGATGACAAAAATCTTTAATCAACAAAATTAACACTGCCTGATCACATGACATGGTTTTTTGTACATGTGCTGAAACAGAGAAGCCATACAGTGTAAATGCAGGAGGAGCCACCAGTCTGTTCAATCAGTGATAACATATAGAAACCATCTGAGTTCTATTCTCTTGTCTCTGCCATGTTAAATATTATTAATTTAAGCTTAAACATTATTTTCTTCAGTATTGAAGGTATGTCTAATATCATTATATAATTATGATTTCACAATTTCTTGTAATCATTTCTATATTCTTGTGCTTTTCTTACAGTTTCACTGATCTTTTCTCTCAATATCAATCAATCTCCACCAAATCTACTGATGACACCTGAGCAGAGAGAAGCCAAGCTCAAATGCAGACATGGTGATGGCAGCTATCCCTACATATATTGGTATCAACAAAAGAGTGTTGATGAAAACATGGAGCTCATTGGTATGCTCAATTATGAAAGAGCCACACCTGAAGAGAAATTCAAAGCACGGTTCAACATTTCAGGACACTATCAAAAGGATGTGTTTCTAATCATATCTGATATAAGCCCTACAGACAGTGCAGTGTATTTCTGTGCTGCTAGTCTGCACAGCCATGCACCTTCCATATCTGCTTAACAAAAAGCTGCAGACACACAGCTGCATGTTAGATCTGTTCTTAGATCAGTGCAATTTATAATAGAATGTAATACAGGAAGTGGACCAGTAGAGGTCATACACAATAATGAAAGTAGAGTGTACACAGGTGCCGCACACTTATACTGATTGTCTAATGTATTAGTTACAGCCACAATACAGGTGTATATACACAGTTACTGAATCCAGCACAAGAGTTGACATGAATGGAAAGGAACCACCACTAAAGTAACCTCTATGTGGGTGAAAGACAATTCTTAGCACTACTGTAGGGTGTAGTGCGTGTTTGCTGGTAAGATTGTATTTGAGAAAGGAGTGCTGCTGGATTTTTAGATATGGCCAATATGCACAAAAGTCCCTAATCCCAGCAGAAAAGCCAATTTAACTCATCATGCTTTTTCTCTGCAAATCTAACATATGATCACAGACACTGACCTGCATTGCTCTGCTATTCTCTATATACTTTCTAATAAAACTCATTCTACTTGCAATAGTAGCTAGGATTATTAAGGACACATGACAATAACTATTGTATTTGAAAACACCAATTTTATATCTGCTGACAAATTCTAGTGGAGATTAACCTAACTGTAAATACACGAAACGTTGCCCGATTTACAGCTTGAATGTCTTTTAGTAAAGACCAAGACAGTGTTAAGTTAAAAAATAAACATGGAATCCTTGATGCAGATCAGCTTGTGTAAATTATTTATATAATTTATTTTCTCCACATTTCTTATGTTTTGGTTTATCTGTTTGCATGATTCTCTCCACATATAATTAACCACAACAGCACTGGGGGACTGTGGTGGCCTAGCGGGTCAAGAAACTGGAATATAGACCAGAACAGCCAAGGGTTCAAATCCCACCTCTGCCAAGCTGTCAGTGATGGATCATTGAGCAAAGCACTTCATCTTTAATAATTTGGATTGTCAGAATGTATCAACTGTAAG
Organism: Ancistrus triradiatus; assembly: GCA_025084515.1. Taxonomy (NCBI): domain Eukaryota; kingdom Metazoa; phylum Chordata; class Actinopteri; order Siluriformes; family Loricariidae; genus Ancistrus; species Ancistrus triradiatus. Next base: position 155,239 of record JAJAGP010001479.1, read on the forward strand.
TCGGTCTGTATAAGGGCCTCTGTTAATTGACATAAATGGAAATTGGATCAATCATAAGATTTTTAAAACAATATACAAAGAAGATACAATCAACCTTAACATCATCAGGACAGACACTTTTCAAAGTTTTACGTCTTGCTACTGGAAACACAGGTTTCAATCCTCATACTTTCACTCAGGAAGAGACTCATTCATGTTCACCATTTTATTTATTAATCTCTTTAGTATGTATACTATTGTATTATATTGAACAATTTTATACATTTTCTGTTATTATATCCTCCATATTATTGCATCATCTTTACTTTATTATAGTCCATATATTATAATCTTTTATAAAATGCATCGTTTGTAATTATTCTATTTGGATTCTAGGCATTTAAACTATTATTATGAATATATTATTTAATTAATTCATTTCTCACATAGAAGACCTAGACTGCAAAAGATGTTGGGTCCCTTTGAGTATTGGTCCTTCCAAAGTTTATTTCTCATAATGTTTAGGGAGTTTGTCACTGTAGGTTTACTCAATCGGGGCTGTGCGCCTAAAAAAAAAAAAAAAAAGAAAAAAGAAATTTGACCTTGACTTTCACTTTTGCAGCAAGAACCCTCTTGGGATGTCTGGGACACTCAGTGAAAGAGGACACAATGGCTAACCACTCAACAGTTATTTAAAGCAAATTAAAAGTGAATACATTGAATAAATGAATAAGATAAAAATATAAAGTTAAAGGTCTAGATATTTTAAGGTTAGATTTGTCTAGTAGGTTCAGTGTGAGATTCACTTAACCACAAAGACATTTCTAATAATCCTTATTACTAATCTTTACCAAGGTGGTTGGTTTTCTGGACCTGACTATCCATTCAATCATGCACTGTAAACCCCTCCTGCATCACATGACACATTTGTAGATCTACTGAAAACCCAGAAGCCATACAGTGTAAATACAGGAGGAGTCACCAGTGTGTTCAATCAGTGATAACATATAGAAGCCATCTGAATTTCATTATCTTGTACCTACCATGTTAGGCATGATTAGTTTAAGCTTAAACATTATCATTTTCTTCAGTATTGAAGGTATGCCTAATATCATTATATAAATATGATTTATCACAATTTCCTGAAACCTTTTCCATATTCTTGTGTTTTTGTTACAGTTTCACTGATCTCCTCTCTCCATATTAATCAATCTCCATCAAATCTACTGATGACACCTGAGCAGAGAGAAGCAAAGCTCAAATGCAGACATGGTGATAGCAGCTATTATAACATGTACTGGTATCAACAGAAGAGTGTTGGTGGTATCATAGAGCTCATTGGTATGCTCCAGTATGAAAGTGCCACACCTGAAGAGAAATTCAAAGCACGGTTCAACATTTCAGGACACTCTCAAAAGGATGCATTTCTAATCATATCTGATATAAGCACTACAGACAGTGCAGTGTATTTCTGTGCTGCTAGTCTGCACAGCCATGCAACTTCCATCTCTGCTCAACAAAAAGCTGCAGACACACACCTGCATATTAGATCTGTTCTTAGATCAGTGCAATTTATAGTAGAATGTAATACAGGAGGTGTACCAGTAGAGGTCATAGACAATAATGAACATACTGTTGGGGTTCGCTCTGGGTCGTCACCGTTTGTTTTCCGCCTCTGATCATTTGCACACGATCCCTCACGTTTTGTTTACCTTTTTCCCGAGCGCGGCGTGTGTGTGTGTTGTGCTTGCTTCCTAGCGATCGATTGGCTGCCGTTCCCGTCTCATTCACGCCTCCTCCAACTACCTACAGCTGAAACTCATCGCTCATCAACTCCGTCCTGCATATAACCGCCAGCCGATCGTCAAGACTTCGCCAGATTATTCTGTCTTCATCACGGTACTGGCTGCTACACCTAAGCTGTGCTAGCGCTAGCTTAGCTTAGCTTAAGTAGCATAGCATCGTGTTGCATTGGATTGCATAGTGTTGTTTCTAGCTTCCAGCCAGACTGTCCCTACAGTCTTATTTAGTATTTATTCCCTACATATCCAACCCTAGTCGTACTGAGTCTAATTTTGTTTTCTTTTCGGCTCCCATGCCGGTTTACTTTCCTGTTTTGACTCACACCGGTTCTTCCTTTCTTCCCCAGTCAAACCGCTCCTGTCATCCTCCTTCCCGTTTTCCTGGTCCAAACCTGCTGGTCCTGGGTTCCGGACCCTCCTGTTTGGGGAAGCAAGCATCACTCCCACCGCCGTGCTCTCGTCTTCTCACCCGCTGCACACCCCCCCCTTTCGTCGGCCAGCTCCCTGGACTCGACTCACGAAGCGTGCACCTCCTAAGTTCCAGTTATCTGTTCATTTCTAAATAAACTCGTTTTTGTTCCCTCAACTCCGTGGTCTGTCTGCTGATCTGCATTCAGGGTTCCAATCCTGTGTATTTTGGGAGAGCTCACCGATCCCCCCCCTAACAGAATAATCTGGGCCCATTGGAACCCGCAGGTCAAACAGGCAGCCCCATCCGTTCCGGTCGAGATGACCTTGGATCGCCAGCAGGTTTGGCTCCAGCAGCATGACAAACTGCTGGCATCCCTGCTGGAGTCAAACCGGCTCCTAACCCGCCAATTAGAACGTCTAACTACTTCCGTTAACCAGCTCTCTCCTTCTCCCCCACAGAGCGGTGATCTTGCGGCCGGGAGCCAGACCCCCTCGACCGTCATCAGCTCTTTTCCATCCTCAGCAAGTGCCGCTGCCCCTCTGGAACCACCGGCTGGGCCGCCCACCGACACCTTGACACCAGTGGGACCCCCCATCACCCACCCTGAGCCTTTCTCTGGGGATCTCACGAGGTGTCGCGGCTTTCTGATGCAATGTGGTCTGGTGTTCCGGCAGCGTCCGTTGGCTTTTGTTTCTGATGTCAACAGGGTCTCCTACATTGTGGGCCTCCTTCAGGGTAGGGCCCTGACTTGGGCTGAGGCCGTTCTGTCTCGGGGCAGGTTGGAGGAGCTCCTGTACAACGACTTCCTGTGCCGGTTCCGGGCGGTTTTTGACCATCCGAACCACGGGGAAGCGGCGTCGGGGCGACTCATGTGCCTCCGCCAGGGCTCCCGGTCAGTCTCTGACTACGCCGTGGAGTTTTGGGCGTTGGCCGCGGACGCCGGATGGAATGAGCCCGCTTTACGTGAGGCCTTCCGGTCCGGTTTGTCCGACCGTCTCCGCGACGACTTAGCGGTCCGTGATGACCCACCTGACCTACAGTCTCTAGTAGACCTGGCCATCCGCCTGGACCGACGCATTCACGCACGTAGGTTGGAGAGGGCCTCGCGTCTGGTCCAGGTGGCCCCCGCCGTGCGCACCAGACCCGCTGCAGCAGTGCCGTTCCCCTCGCCTTCCCCGAGCGTCATGGAAGACCCAGAACCCATGCAGCTGGGCCACGCTCGACTCTCGGCTGCTGAACGGGCCCGGCGCCGCGAACTGGGGTTATGCGCCTACTGTGAAGAATCCGGCCACCACGTCCAACACTGTGTCGTGCGGCCAAAAGATCCGGCTCGTCCGTGAACGTGGGGGTCCTGACGAGCCCGTGTATCAAACCCCCCGCCACGGGCCGACCATTCCTCACCCTTCCTGCTGTCCTGCGCTTGACTGGCCACACGCACTCAGTAAAGGCACTGGTCGACTCAGGGGCCGAAGAGAATCTCATTGACCAGGACTTCACGGCCCAGCTCGGTGTCCCCCTGGTAGGCCTGGACAACCCGGCGCGGGCGTATGCGTTGGATGGCAGACTCCTCGCCCGCATTTCCCACCGGACGTCACCCTTGCCCCTCGTCCTGGCCGGCAATCACCAAGAGGACATCTCCTTCGCGGTCATTCGCTCTCCTCGCACTCCTCTAGTGTTGGGGCATCCGTGGTTGGCTCTACACAGCCCTTCTATCAACTAGACCGAGGGCAAGGTCGCCAGCTGGAGTGTTTTCTGCCACCAGCATTGTCTCCGCTCTGCGTTGCCCGCGTCCGGGTCTTCCGCTCGCACTTCTCCACCCCCGGAGCCAGTGGACCTCTCCAACGTGCCCGTGGACTACCACGACCTCCGAAGGTATTCAGTAAAGACCAGGCCAAGAACCTCCCTCCGCACCGGCCTTATGACTGTGCCATTGAGCTCCTCCCGGGGGCCTCCTTGCCCACCAGTCGGCTGTACCAACTGTCCCGCAATGAAAGAGAGGCAATGGAGGAATACATCGCCGATAGCCTGTCCGCAGGGCTCATCCGGCCCTCCTCCTCTCCTCTGGGGGCCGGATTCTTCTTTGTGTCAAAGAAGGGCGGATCCCTGCGGCCCTGTATCGACTACCGCGGCCTCAACGGCATCACCCGGCGGGACCGGTACCCTCTTCCCCTCATCTCCTCTGCGTTCGACCTACTGCAAGGAGCAACCATCTTTACTAAACTCGACCTACGCAACGCCTACCATCTGGTTCGAATCCGCCAAGGAGACGAGTGGAAGACAGCCTTCAATACACCCCTCGGCCATTTCGAGTACAGGGTCATGCCGTTTGGTCTCTCCAACGCCCCAGCGGTGTTTCAGGCCCTGGTGAATGACGTGTTGCGGGACTACCTCAACCGGTGCGTATTCGTATACCTGGACGATATCCTCATCTTCTCCCGATCCAAAGACGAACACGTCACCCACGTCCGCCAGGTCCTCTCCCGCCTTTTGGACATCAAATTGTTCGTCAAGGCTGAGAAGTGCGAGTTTCACGCGGACTCCGTTTCCTTCCTCAGGTTCATCATCCAGAGGGGCAGCATCAAAGCAGACCCAGGCAAGATCCGCGCAGTGGCAGAGTGGCCTACCCCCCCGGGGCGCAAGGAATTGCAATGGTTCTTGGGTTTCGCAAATTTCTATCGCTGCTTCATCTGCGACTACAGCAAGGTCACAGCTCCACTCACCGCCCTGACCTCGACCAAGGTTCCCTTCCTGTGGATGCCCCAGGCCGACCGTGCGTTCAACCGGCTGAAGGTCCTATTTACCTCCGCGCCAGTCCTTGCCCAGCCGGATCCCAGTCGGCAGTTCATCGTCGAGGTGGACGCGTCGGACATGGGAGCTGGAGCCGTGCTCTCGCAACGCGATGGAACCGACGGCAAACTGCACCCCTGCGCCTTCTTCTCACGGCGCCTCGCCCCGGCAGAGAGGAACTACGACGTGGGTAACAGGGAGCTGCTCGCAGTGAAATTGGCGTTGGAGGAGTGGAGACACTGGCTGGAGGGAGCTGAGCTGCCGTTCGTGGTCTGGACCGACCACCGCAACCTCGAGTACATCCGAACTGCCAGACGCCTCAACTCCCATCAAGCCAGGTGAGCCCTTTTCTTCAGTCATTTCAATTTCACTCTCACCTACCGGCCGGGTTCTAGGAATGTTAAGCCTGATGCCCTTTCTCGTGTCTTTCCGCCGGAGGGTCACCCGGAGCAGCCCGACACCATCCTCTCCGCCGAGCGCCTCGTGGGCCACCTGTCTTGGAAAGTGGAACACACCATCAGAGAGGCGCAGGGGACGGAACCTGACCCTGGGGGGGGGTCCTCTGGACCGTCTCTACGTCCCCGCATCGGCCCGGACTGCCGCCCTCCAATGGGCCCATGAGTCCCGTTCGCCGCACATCCGGGAGGTCGCCGAACGCTCGCCCTGGCCAGGCATTACTTCTAGTGGCCCTCAATGGAGCTGGACGTTCAGGGTTTCGTGGGAGCATGCACCACCTGCGCTCGGGCCAAAGCCTCCCATCAGCCTCCCGCGGGCCTCCTGCAGCCACTCTCCATCCCCGGTCGCCCATGGTTGCACATTGCGGCCGATTTCGTCACAGGGCTCCCCGTATCCGATGGAAACTCCGTCATCCTTACTGTGGTGGACCGTTTTTCCAAGGCCGTACGCCTGATCGCACTCCCCAAGCTACCCTCAGCCACGGAAATGGCAGAAATCCTGTTCAACCAGGTTTTCAAGATCCATGGGATCCCACTCGACATCGTCTCGGACCGCGGACCCCAGTTCGCCTCCCAGGTATGGCGTTCTTTTGCAAAGCCCTGGGGGCCGCCGTCAGTCTGACATCAGGATTCCACCCGCAGTCTAACGGGCAGGCCGAGCGGGCCAACCAGGACATCGGGGCCACTCTGCGCTGCCTTACCTCCAAGGACCCTTCCACCTGGAGCTCTCAGCTGGCCTGGGCCGAGTACACCCACAACACCCTGCCGAGTGCCACCACGGGCCTCTCCCCCTTTGAGGCCTTGCTGGGATACCTGCCGCCACTCTTCCCCGATCAGGAAACTGACGGCTTGGTGCCCTCCGTCAACCACCACCTGCGGCGCTGCCGCGGCACATGGAGGGCCATCAGGGAGTCCCTCATCAAGGCTCAGGACGCGGCCCGACGCTCGGCAGACAGGCGGAGGAGGCCCAGCCCCGCTTACTTCCCGGGGCAGATGGTCTGGCTCTCAGCTCGCGACATCCCGCTCAGCGTCGAGTCCAGGAAGTTGGCCCCGCGCTTCATCGGTCCGTTCCCCGTCCTTAAGGTGATCAATCCCACTTCTGTTCGTCTTCGGTTGCCCTCTCACATGCGCATTAACCCTTCCTTCCATGTCTCGCAGGTTAAGCCAGTCGATACCTCGGACCTCAGCCCTCCGGCCGTGCCCCCGCCGCCCCCCCGGGTTGTCGGCGGCGACGAGGTTTTCACGGTGTCCCGTCTCCTGGACTGCCGCCGGCGGGGGCGTGGGGTGCAGTACCTGGTCGATTGGGAGGGTTACGGTCCGGGGGAGCGCTCCTGGGTTCCTCGTTCGGCCATTTACGATGCGTCTCTCATTCGTGACTTCCACAGGGCCAACCCTGGTAGGCCCCGGTGATCGCCGGGTGGCGATCGTTGGGGGGGGGGTACTGTTGGGGTTCGCTCTGGGTCGTCACCGTTTGTTTTTCCGCCTCTGAAAATCATTTGCACACGATCCCTCACGTTTTGTTTACCTTTTTTCCCGAACGCGGCGTGTTGGGTGGTGTGTTGTGCTTGCTTCCTAGCGATCGATTGGCTGCCGTTCCCGTCTCATTCACGCCTCCTCCAACTACCTACAGCTGAAACTCATCGCTCATCAACTCCGTCCTGCATATAAACCGCCAGCCGATCGTCAAGACTTCGCCAGATTATTCCGTCTTCATCACGGTTTACTGGCTGCTACACCTAAGCTGTGCTAGCGCTATCTTTAGCTTAGCTTAAGTAGCATAGCATCGTGTTGCATTGGATTGCATAGTGTTGTTTTTCTAGCTTCCAGCCAGACTGTCCCTACAGTCTTATTAGTATTTATTCCCTACATACATCCAACCCTAGTCGTACCTGAGTCGAATTTTGTTTTTTCTCTTTTCGGCTCCCATGCCGGTTTACTTTCCTGTTTTGACTCACACCAGTTCTTCCTTTCTTTTCTTTCTTTCCTCTCTTCCCCAGTCAACCCGATCCTGTCATCCTCCTTCCCGTTTCCTGGTCCAACCTGCTGGTCCTGGGTCCGGACCCTCCTGTTTGGGAAGCAAGCATCACTCCACCAACCGCCGTGCTCTTCTTCAACCCGCTGCACACCCCCCCTTTCGTCGGCCAGCTCCCTGGACTCGACTCACGAAGCGTGCACCTCCTAAGTTCCAGTATCTGTTCATTTCTAAATAAACTCGTTTTTGTTCCCTCACTCCGTGGTCTGTCTGCTGATCTGCATTCAGGGTTCCAATCCTGTGTATTTTGGGAGGGCTCACCGATCCCCCCCTAACACATACAGTGTACACAATGGTATACTTACTTAATATTGTAAGTCATAGGTCTTAACTCGCGCAAATAGTGACATGAACATTGACGTCAACCAATAGGTGAGCCCTCTCCAGCACCAACCGTTAAACAGCAAAGCGTCTCTGACTCATCCGCAAAAGGGACTTTAAATAGTGTGCTTTGATATTTAGATGCACAGTATTTCAAAGACTTATGTAGATTGTCTCTGTATGTTATTGTTAAGCTTGGATATCTTTTAATGAATAATGTTAAATAAATGAAATGCTTATAATTTAATCATATACCAAGTTTATGAAACCTCAATACATTTAGTTTTTTTCCAAATCCATTATCGAAAATTAATCTAGTTGCAGTCTGGCATAAACCAGTCTTGTAGTGACCATGCAAGATCTACAGACTTTGCAAAATCATAGTCTGTGACAAAATCTGTAAAAAAATCTTTTCTAGTTTGTGATTAGCCTTTCGTAATTTGTCTGTGACAGTGAAATTGCTTGAAATGGTTTGGTGTGAGACCAGAATTAGACCGAGAGAGTGTTACATTCATTTAAGAGACATGGAATCTGTGACACTTCAGCTAGTATAAATGATTTATGAATTTTCTAGTCATTTCTTTTCTTCACTTTTCTTACTGTTTGGTTTGTGTGTTTGCATGATTCTCTCTAACTATATTTAAATTAAACACCATTGGATCAATCATAAGATTGGATCCTCAATAAAATTCACAAAGAATGTACAATAATGTTACTCATCAGCACAGAGAATTGTCAAAGTATACCTGTTGCTACTGGATACTGGTTTCCCCTGTTGATTGAGAATGCCATGCCAACAAAACTGGTACCCACTCAGTTGTAAAAAGCGTTGGTGTAACAAATTTGACCTTGACTTTTACTTTGGCAGCAAAACCCTCTTGGGATGTCTGGGACAATCAGTAAGAGAGGAAATAATGCGGAACCACTCAACAGTTATTTAAAGCAAATTAAAAGTGAATATGTTGAATAAATTAAGGAGAATTTATATATAAAGTTAAAGATCTAGATTTGTCTAGTAGGTTCACTGAACCACAAAGAAATTTTGAATAATCCTTATTACTAATCTTTACTAAGGTGGCCAGTGTTCTGGGCCTGACATTACACTGTAAACCCCTCCTGCATCACGTGACATGTTTTTTGTACATGTGCTGAAAACCCAGAAGCCATACAATGTAAATGCAGGAGGAGCCACCAGTCTGTTCAATCACTGTTAAGATATAGAAACCATCTGAATTCGATTCTCTTGTCTCTGCAATGTTAGGCATGATTAGTTTAAGCTTAAACATTATCATTTTCTTCAGTATTGAAGGTATGCCTAATATCATTATATAAATATGATTTATCACAATTTCTTGAAATTATTTTCATATTATTCTGTCTTTCTGACAGTTTCACTGATCTCTTCTCTTAATATACATCAATCTCCACCAAATCTACTGAGGACACCTGAGCAGAAAGAAGCAAAGCTCAGCTGCAGACATGGTGATACCAGCTATAACTTCATGTACTGGTACCAACAAAAGAGTGTTGGTGGTACCATGGAGCTCATTGGTATGCTCCAGTATGAAAGAGCCACACCTGAAGAGAAATTCAAAGCACGGTTCAACATTTCAGGACACTCTCATAAAGATGCATTTCTAATCATATCTGATATAAGCACTACAGACAGTGCAGTGTATTTCTGTGCTGCTAGTCTGCACAGCCATGCACCTTCCATCTCTGCTCAACAAAAAGCTGCAGACACACAGCTGCATGTTAGATCTGTTCTTAGATCAGTGCAAATTCATAACAGAATGTAATACAGGAAGTGTACCAGTAGACGTCATAGACATAAATGAAAGTAGCTGGATGCCATTCCACCAAAAGTGGTACCTGCTGAGGGACACGAGAATCCTCAGTGACTCAGCAGAATAAATGATTCCAAGTGACTCACTCATATTCCCTATTTGATTCATTAGTCTATTTACTATGTATACTATTGTATTATACTCTGCAGTTTTATATGTTCTCTGATATTATATTCTAAATTTTATTGTGTTCTTTATTTATTATAGTCTAGATTTTACAGTTTATTTTCATTGAAACAATTATTCTATTTAGCTTCTATGCACTTAATCTATTATAAGGAATATATTAGATTTACATAGAAGATCTAGACTGCCCAAGGAGTCTTGAATAATCTCATCATATTTAGAGAGTCACTGTCACTGTGGACTTGCTCAATTGGGGTTGCATCCTGACTTTATACACTCAGTCATGCACTGTAAGCCCCTCCTGCATCACATGACACCTTTGTACATGTGCTGAAAACCCAAAAGCCATAATGTATAAATGCATGTTGAGCCATCAGCGTTCAATCACTGTTAACATATAGAAACCATCTGAAATCGATTCTCTTGTCTCTGCCATGTTAAATAATGATTAGTTTAAACTCAAACATTATTATTTTGTTCAGTATTGAAGGTACGCCTAATGTCATTATGGAATTAAGAATTATCAAAATTTCTTGAAATAATTTCTATATTCTTGTGTTTTTCTTACAGTTTCACTGATCTCTTCTCTCGTCATCAATCAATCTCCACCAAATCTACTGAGGACACCTGAGCAGAGAGAAGCAAAGCTCAATCAAATGCAGACATGGTGATACCAGCTATAACTTCATGTACTGGTACCAACAAAAGAGTGTTGGTGGTACCATGGAGCTCATTGGTATGCTCCAGTATGAAAGAGCCACACCTGAAGAGAAATTCAAAGCACGGTTCAACATTTCAGGACACTCTCATAAAGATGCATTTCTAATCATATCTGATATAAGCACTACAGACAGTGCAGTGTATTTCTGTGCTGCTAGTCTGCACAGCCATGCACTTTCCATCTCTGCTCAACAAAAAGCTGCAGACACACACCTGCATTTTAGATCTGTTCTTAGATCAGTGCAATTTATAATAGAATGTAATACAGGAAGTGTACCAGTATACGTCATGAACAATAATGAAAAGTAGGTGGATGCCATGCCACAAAAAGTGGTACCTGCTGAGGGACATGAGATTCCTCAGTGACTCAGCAGAATAAATGATTCCAAGTGACTCACTCATATTCCCTGTTTGATTCATTAGTCTATTTACTATGTATACTATTGTATTATACTCTGCAGTTTTATATGTTCTCTGATATTATATGCTTTATTTTATTGTGTTCTTTAATTTATTATAGTCTCTATTTTATAACTTATTTTCATTTTAACAATTAATCTATTTAGCTCATAAGCACTTAACCTATTATAAGGAATATATTATTTAGGAGATTAATTTCTTACACAGAAGATCTAGACTGTTCAAGGAGGTTGGGTTCTTTTTTAGTCTTGGTCCTCGAAAGGTTTATTTCTCTTCATGCTTAGGGAGGTTGTCACTGTAGACTTTCATCAATTGGGGCTATGGGTCTAGAAAGCTTTGAGACTAAGCTCTGTTGTAAAAGTGCTATCACAATCAATTTGACCTTGACTTTCAATTTGGCAGCAAAACCCTCTTGGGATGTCTGGGACACTCAGTGAAAGAGGAAATAATGGCTAACCACTCAACAGTTATTTAAACAAATTTAAAAGTCAATTTGTTGAGTAAATTAATGAGAATGAATATATAAAGTTAAAGATCTAGATATTTTAAGGTTAGATTTGTCTAATAGGTTCACTGAACCACAAAGACATTTTGAATAATCCTTATTACTAATCTTTATCAAGGTGGCCAGTATTCTGGGCCTGACATTGCACTGTAAACCCCTCCTGCATCACATGACACATTTGTACATGTGCTGAAGACCCAGAAGTAATAAAGTGTAAAAGCAGGAGGAGCCACCTGTCTGTCCAATCAGTGATAACATGTAGAACCATCTGAATTTGATTCTTCTTGTCTCTGCAATAATAAATCTTGATTAGTTTAAACTCAAACATTATTATTTTATTCAGTATTGAAGGTATGCCTAATATTATAGAATTATTATTTATCACAATTTCTTGAAATAATTTCCATATTCTTGTGTCTTTCTTCCAGTTTCACTGATCTCTTCTCTTATTATCAATCAATCTCCACCAAATCTACTGAGGACACCTGAGCAGAAAGATGCAACACTCAACTACAAACACGGTGATAGCAGCTATAACTACATGTACTGGTATCAACAAAAGAGTGTCGGTGGTACCATGGAGCTCATTGGTATGCTCCAGGTCACAAGAGCCACACCTGAAGAGAAATTCAAAGCACGGTTCAACATTTCAGGACACTATCAAAAGGATGTGTTTCTAATCATATCTGATATAAGCCCTACAGACAGTGCAGTGTATTTCTGTGCTGCTAGTCTGCACAGCCATGCACCTTCCATCTCTGCTTAACAAAAGGCTGCAAACACACACCTGCATATTAGATCTGTTCTTAGATCAGTCCGATTTATAATATGATGTAATACAGGAAGAGTATCAGTAGAGGTCATAGACAATTATGTATGTAGAGTGTACACAAAGGTGCAGATTTACTGCGGTAACTCGTACTTAGACTGATTGTCCATTTTATCAGTCACAGCTACAAGACAGGCATATATAGGCAATAACTCGTTATTGAAACTGTGTCTGTTACCCGCATCTGTCCTAAATGTAAACGCTCTCAAAAAGTCTGTTTTAATAACCTCATTAGTATAAACACAGATAGCTCCCATAGAAATAACAACTTTAGACTAAAGCTAGGACTACTTAACATTAGATCACTTACAAACAAAGCAGTGATTGTAAATGAAATGATCACTGATAAACGCTTACATGCTCTCTGTCTTACTGAAACTTGGATTAGACCGGATGAATATTTAGCCTTAAATGAAGCCTCACCTCCTGAATACAGTCATGCTCATTGCCCTAGTCCTAATGGTCGGGGGGGAGGCATAGCCACAATTTTTGACGCACTGATCTACTGATCCACACTTGTCAGCTCGTCTAAGTTATCAATATGCTTATCAGATTCAATTCCTACACGTTTACTCAACCAAAGGTAAGGGATGAATTTAAAATAACTATCAGTGGCTCCATAATACTAGGTATTACTTGTTTATGTGCCCAAATCCTTTAAGTCTGCCGTTATCAAACCACTGATTATAAAAGCCAATCTTGACCCTTGTGTGATATCTAATTATAGACCAATTTCAAATCTACCATTTCTGTCCAAAATCTTAGAAAAAGCCATCTATCAGCAGCTCTGCAGTTATCTCCAAAGGAAATGATATTTATGAAACAATTCAGTCTGGCTTCACGCCCCATCATAGTACTGAAACAGCATTAATTAGGGTACTAAATGATTTATTAATGTCATCAGATAAGGGATGTGTTTCTTTTCTTGTTCTTTTAGATTTAAGTGCATCATTTGACACTATAGATCATGATATTTTACTAAACAGACTAGAAAATACTGTAGGTATTAAGGGATTAACACTTTCTTTGTTTAAATCCTACTTAACCGACCGGTACCAGTTTGTTCATATAAATAATCTAAGATCTAAACTCTCAAAAGTGGAGTACGGTGTGCCTCAGGGGTCAGTGCTTGGCCCGCTTTTATTCTCTCTGTACATGCTACCACTAGGCTCAGTTATTTGTAAACATGGCATTAGTTTTCACTGCTATGCAGATGATACACAGCTGTACATATCAGTCAAGCCTAATGGCAGTCTTATAATCAACATAATTGAGGACTGTGTAAAGGAAATAAAAGATTGGATGTCATTTAATTTTCTCTTACTTAACTCAGATAAAACTGAGGTTCTATTAGTGGGATCCAAGGCTGTGAGAGACAGGTTGGCTACATCTAGCCTAAATCTAGATTTCTGTCCAGTATTGCCCAGTCTGTCTGTAAAAACTTAGGGGTCACATTTGATTCAGATCTCTCCTTTGATGCACACATTAACAGCATCACTCGAATTGCTTTCTTTCAATTATGTAATATCGCTAAACTTAGAAATATCCTCTCTTTTAATGATGTAGAGAAACTGGTTCATGCCTTTATAACCTCAAGGTTGGATTACTGTAAAGCCTTACTTATTGGATGCTCCAGTAAATCTGTAAATAAACTTCAGTTAGTTCAGAATGCAGCTGCTCGAGTGCTAACTCGAACTACAAAATTTGATCATATCACTCCTGTTCTATCATCACTGCACTAGTTACCAGTCAAATTCCGCATTGATTACAAAATATTTCTTATAACTTATAACGCTCTAACATGGCCTGGCCCCACCAACATTACCCTGAGTTGACTCTTAGGAGTTTTTTCAATTCCAGCTCATCTACCTTCGTTTCCACAGGGTTTGGCAGGGGACTTCTTTCATTTTTCCCTAGAAGAATTTAAAAAAAAGTCACAGCAGGGGGAAAAGGCTTTTTCATACCATGAGCCCCCCAAAACTATGGAAATAAACTTTCCCCACTTCAGTTTTTGAGATTCGACCACTCTTTCCAAAATTTTTAAGTCTAGGCTAAAGACAGAATTATTTAAACGCAGCTTTTGACTAGAATTTAGGACCAGGATGCATTGGGCTTGGGGTCACGGGGGGGCTGGAGTCTGGGAGCCATGGTTCTGGCCGGCCTGGCCTGGCCTTGTCTGTTAGGCCCAGGAGTGTCGGGTGGTGGCGGTTTTTGGCTGAATGGGCTTTCGGTCCTCTTGATTCTTGGACTCGTGCATCCTATGCCTTAGGAATGAAGGGCAAGAGGCTGGGGGTTTTCATAAGTCAAAGAGTCCTATGTGATTTCAGAGACGTTGGGTTTGCTGTCTTCTGCCTCCCAGGGGTTGCGATGTCTTCATGTTGATTCCCTCTTGGGCTGTGTTTTCTATCAGTTCTCCTCTTTCTAGCTATGCTTGCTATAGCTATTGCTGCCGGGCGATCTTCATGCTAAACATAGCATCAGTGATTGTTAAATAAAGACACTGTGATCTTGCCAAGAACTAAAAAAACTAATTGATTTTTTCTTGTTTTCTCTCAGAACTGTGTTCCAGTAACCAGTTCCTGCCCCCACACATGATGTTTCATCCTTCAGGCTTCAACTCAAGGTGGCTTCCGTCAATCAGCTCCCCGCCCCCATTTCATAAACCCGGGCCCCACTAATGTCGAATGTTGCATATTTTCACCATTGTATTTGAAGTAAGTTAAGTATGACTCCATGGACTTTAAGCCCCTCTTTGTTTCTAATATTTATCATCTACGTCGCCCAAGGAAGGTTGGGGTTCCCTTTTTGAGGTCTTGGGTAACTCCCATGGCTTTCTTCCTCATACACTTAGGGCCCCAAAGGGAAAAACAAAAAAAAAAAAAAAAAAAAAAAAAAAAGTAATTCTCCCAAGGATCGTCTTCTTTTTCTTATGTCTCAGGGAGAAATGTAGGAGAAAAAATATTTATAAGGATCTTAATTTTGGTCTCAAACAAAGGCTTTACCTATTTCTAATTTATTTCTCCTTTACAACCCCCCCTTAGGACGAGAGAAGAAAAAGAAACAGGGGAGAAAAAACAGATGAGAAAAAATATTGTTAAAGAACATGGAGAGACAAAAGGAAGGGGGAACAAAGATGAGGATCTCATTCTTTCTAGGAACTTGATTTTTACTGGCTTGCTTATGTCTTATATGTTTCTTCATTTTATGGTCCTTATTTATTGAACCTTTAAGGGAGAAATTAAACTTCTATTTCAGATATAACAAGATATCAAAGTAAGAAACATTAAGACACCACTGAGGATTCTAATTTATTTATTTAATCCATGTCTGTTGAAAGCTGCATTACTAATTACCTGGAAGAATCCTAAGGACATAACAGAAAGCAGTTGGTTTTATTAGGAGGCTTTTATTTGTAAATAAAAAGAAATTAGTGCCAACTGAATTGTAAACAATTTTGTATAAACAAGGCACCCCCACGCTTTATACAACCAGTGGGTAAACAAACAAATTGGCATAACACATATAAAAAAGCAATGTTACATTAAGTACCAAAAAACCAATATTTAACCACCGTAGTTAATAGGTACTAAACTAAATGGAAGTACAACATAGTAAAATAGAAAACACTTGGGCGCATAACAATGGTGAACCTAAAGAGAACAGGTTCTTAGGGAAAGTGGAACACCACTTGAATTATCAGGGTTCATAATTAAATGGTGAGATGATTTTTTTTTATTTTTCTAATTAAATGGTTTCAGTACAAGGGGGGGTGTTTTGGTTAAAAAAATCCTGAATTCTTAGAAAGTTAAGAGTCAAAATTGTGGTGTTGAAATGGGAAAAACTAGACACCCACCTCATAACGCTCCCTCACCAGAAGTAAAGTCCTAAATGTATCGTTAATCATTTATTTCTGCTCATGGAGGCGAATAATACTCAAATAATTTTAATTTTTAAAAACTTTTTTTTCGCTTTAGATTATAGATTATTAACCTTTTCCCTTTAAAATAAAACCATTTACATAAATTATAAAAACTCAAAGATAACATGTGTCAGTCAGGTGATATTTGGGATTAAAATTTTTTTTTATTTGTGTTTTTTATTGTAGTCACTGCTGGATAAAACTATTTTTATTTATTTATCCAAAACCATCATATGAACCAAACAAGTGTTTCTGAGGTTTTTTTAATACGTAATGTTACTCGATGGTTAAAATTAAAAACGGTTCGGTGGGAGGAGAATTTGGAAAATAAGTTATCATTTCGACTTTACTGTCCGAATAAATAACTCAACTGCATGTTCCCCTCTGCCATTAAAAATACAGTTTAGGATCAAAACTTTAAAACACCAAAAACTACCATTAAAAAACACAGATGTGTCAAGGGGACATCAACATCAGGGGCAGCCAACATGTGTGTTGGTCACACATCATCAACACATTCTAAAGCATGATCAGATTTTTCACCACAAGTCCTAAAAGTAAGGGACAAAGGAGAAACCCAAGTTTAAAAAAATTGGATGGACAAAAAAATATTATGTTACTTGGTTCATTTTATTTATTGGAAAGAAGAAAAAGAAAAATGATCCAAAATATTACATATTAGTGAGTGGCCAAAAAAAATTATTAAAAAGTATGGTCAAAACCTCTAGGGATTAGCAAGTTAGTTCAGTTTAAATTTGAGAAGGTGAAATTAGAGTTCAGGTGTTTTCAGTCAAATGGGGATTTTGCCAGCAGGTGTGAGTTGGCCACCCTGGTTTTATTTTAAAAGGAAACAGGGATCTATCAAAAGGTCTGCTCTTCACAAAAACACACGTTTTTGTGGGAAGTGTATCACTGCCACGAAACCAAAAGGAGATTTATGAGGACCTCAGAAAAAAAAAAAAAGAGCTGTTGCTGTCATCAGGCTGGAAAAAAAGGTTAACAAAAAACCCATCTCTTAAAAACCGTTGGATTCCACCAAATCCAACAGTCAGACAGATTGCGTTTACCAAATGGGGAGGGAAATTCAAAGGGACCATTTGTTTACCCCCTCCCCAGGGAGGCGAACCAAAAACCAAAAATCACTCAAAAGAGGCAAGGTGTGTAGGGTTGGCGAGGCAACAAAAGGGAACCCCAAAAGAAACTTTCTTAAAAGCAAACTGAAGGGCCTCTCTCACATTGGCTTAATGTTAATGTTCAGAGGCCCACCATTCAGAAAGAACACCTGAAACAACAATTGGTTGTTGCATGGCCAGGGCTGCAAGGAGGAAAGCCACTGCTCTTCCAAAAAAGAAACATTGCTGCTCATCTGCAGTTTGCTAAAGATTTTTCACTGTGGACGAGCCAGAAAAGGGCTATTGGAGAAATGTTTTATTGGAAACGGATGAGACCAAAAATATAAACTTTTGGTTTTTAAAAAGGGGGAAAATTTTTTAAAGAAAAAAGTGTTGTTTGCGAGAAAAGGAGAACACTGGCATAGGAAAAACACTGGCATTTCCAGCATAAGAACCTTATCCCATCTGGTGAAACATGGTGGTGGTAGTATCAATGGTTTGGGGCCTGTTTTCTGCATCTGGGGGCAGGCCAAAGCTTGGCAACCATCTGATTGAAAATGAAACAATGAATTTCGGAATTATATCAGAAGGGGGAATTCAAAACGAAAATGTCAGGAATCTGGTCCATGAAACTGAATCTCAAGAGGGAAAAGGGTTGGGTCATGTAGGCAAGACAACGGACCCTAAGCACAAACAAGTTCATTGGGAACCATTCTATCAAAAAGAATGTCCCGACCTTTAAATCCCAATGGAAAGAAATGTTGAGGGGGGAAGGACATTGAAGTGAGGCAAGCTAAATGTGGAGTAGTAAAACCCACCACACATCCCAGAGTTGAAAGCTGTTTCTGAAAAGTTACTTGAAGGTTTGATGAAAGCAAAAAAACTCACATACTTTTGGCCGACGGTCCACGAATTATGTAATATTGGGATCCATTTTTTTCCTCAATAAAATAAAATGAACCAAGTATAAATTTTTTGTCTCGTTTAACTGGGTTTCTCTTTATCTACTTTTAGGGGACTTTCTAGTGAAACGTCTGATGATGTTTTAGGTATATTTATTGCAGAAAGAAATATAACAATTCTAAAAGATTTCACAAACTTCAAGGCACCCATTGTAATTATTCAAAATTTTTTTTTTTTTTTTACATTTCCCCTTATAAAACAAACAAAATGTTGGTTGTGTCGGTGTTCAGTTTCAGGTCTCCAGATTTCAGGAGTCAGAACAGGCTGTGTTTTTCAAACAGCAAAAGTTAAAACCCTGGGAGTGAGGTCATTTCATCATTTTGGGAAAGGGAGGATGGCAAAGGGGCCTCTGTTCCACCTGTGTCTCGACGGTGTCAGGGTCGGGGCGTGATGACGGATTTTTGTTAATTGAAGGAAATTTTTTCAAATTCCCCAACCTCAAAAAAAACCCCGCATTCCATCCCGACAAGTGTGGAAAAATCACAACAAAACATAATTCACACAGGAAAAAAAAAAAAAAAAAAAAAAAAAAAAAAAAAAAAAAAAAAAAAGGATTTGTTGATTTTGATTTAAATTATTTTATACTTCCCATTTTAGTCGGAAGGGAAAAGTTAGGAAAGTAATCACCCAAAGCCTCACTCACTTCTACGAAAAATAAACAACATTCAGACCAAAAATAATGTTTGATATATCTATTGTAATAAAACTTTGCATTTTAGAATTTTTTTGAAAATATAAAAAAACCAATTGAGTGTACAGTACTATGGCTAAAAGTAATTAGGCAGGGTTGTGAAATAAAAATGCTACAAAGAAAAAAAGTTAAAGTTAGAACGGTTCTCTTACAATAGAAGTAGTAATAGTTCATTTGTGTCAATTAAAAATGGAGAAAGAGAGTGAATGAACAAGGAGAAATCTGAGTTCAAAAAAAAACCAAATAAACCGGTGTGGAACCTACCCCTATGCCTTTCAAAACAAACATCAATTCTTATTGGTGACTCTCACACAGTCTTGGGGATTTTTGTAGGATTATTAGGTCAGGTGTATGATTAACCAAATTATACAAAACCGGTTGATAATAATTAATCATTTTCAAACCACAGCCATTAAATGAAAAAAAAAAAAAAAAAAAAAGGCAGATTGTGTAGGAGGCAATTATATATAAAACTGGGTGAGGAAACAGCCACACTCTGCCACAAAATGTTAAGGTTTGTGGGAAACAGTTTTGTGGTCACAGGGGGGACATAACAACCCATGGGCAAGTCTGAGCACAGTAACAAGACACCCAAGGTGAGGTTATACTGCATTCAGCAAGGTTCTCTCCCAGACACAAGGGATTCAAAAGTTAGACTGGAACGCGTTAAAAAGCTTCAAATTGAAAAAAAAAGTTCGGCAAAGAAGAAAAAATGGGCAATGCTGAGGACCGTAAGATGCATGGTCATGCTTACTTCATTAAAAAAAAAACTGGAAAAGGATGTCAGCAGTGGCCATCCAAGCAAAAAGAAGTGGCAGAGCAAAAAAACCAGTGGGGCCGGCACTGACACACCCATTGAACGTTCGGAAAGAAGTCTGGTCAGAAAGGTGGCTTCCATGGAAAGGGGAATTGTGGGGCTACAGCAAAATTTCACCAAGGAAAACTTATCTTCAGTTGTTAAAGAAAAGAACAAGGGTCCTGGAAGTGAGGATATGACAACCCATCGGAGCTCTGGGATTTCAAATTCATCAAGGTCATGTCTGGGATGACACGAAGAGACCCAAAGGATCTTGAGCCAAAGGGGGGCCTACATCCAAAGAAGATCTGTGATGATAGTTTCTCCAGGATTTGTCTGGAACACTGCCTTGCCAAAGTTCCTTCAGAAACTGTTGTAGCGAGTGTACTTAGAAGAAACTGGAAGGGACAAAAGGGTTGTGGGTGGTGGGGTCTACACCAAATACTGATTTGAATTTTAGAGTTCTCTTTTGTCAATTCAACCCGTTGCGATGTTGTTAACTGAACACAAAAATTAAAAAGTACTAACACTTCCATGTTTTTAAAAAGCATTTTTTATTACTCTGCAGCATTTATCCAACCAACCGTTCTTAAAAACCTTCGCCCCCCCCGTACAGGACTCTGTGCAACATCTAATAAAAAGGTCATATAATCATAAATCTTGGAAAATTGATGTTTATTGTATGTATCAAGTCATTCTCAAAAGGAAAACACAAAAAAACACACCAATTCATGAAAAAATGTGTTTTTTTGTGGCAAATCCTTCAAAACAGGACAAAAAGGAGGCCTTTTTCAGTGGAATTGAAGAAAAAAAAGTGCGAAAAAAAAACTTCAAGGGCTCATTCCACAACTTTATTTTCCCTATAGGACCTTTAATTGGAAAAAAAAAAAAATAAAGTTATTTTATCACGGAGTTTTTGGGTCATGATTGACTGGCTTAATATATTACCCTGAAAGGGCTTGCAGATAGCTAGTGTCCCCGAAATTCGACATTGGCTAACGTTTACCTGCAAAATAATAATAAAAAAAACACAAAAAAGGTGCCAAAAAAAAGGTGCATCTAGGTTGCTTAATAACCTTCAGGTACAGGTTAAAAAAATATATATGTAATGTAAACGTAAACATTTAGCGACTTATTCGTGTATCTTTTGGGAGGCTGCTCTAACAATTCCAAGTTATGGCAAAGCAAACAAAAAAACTCTGACAACATTTTATGGCTACCAAACAGAAAACTAGCATAAGCATTTGGTCTGAAAACTTACAATAAAGGTTTTTCTTATCACAACAACGAATTATGTTTAAAAATTATGTTAAATGTTTAAATAACCAATAATAATTCAAAATTTACTTAACCAAAACTACGATTTCCGGAGGAGAATGTCGACACTCTGGCAGCAAGTAACTCACTCTGTGACTCAGCACTGGACCGTTTTTAGCTAAGCTCGCACCGCGGGCTGGCGTTCAAACGGATGCAGCCGCGAACTTTCTAAAGAAAAAGTTACCGAAAAGTTTAAAGTTAAGTCCTTTATCGGTAAAACTATGTACATGTTGGTAAAAACAGATGTTTACCAATTCAGGGTTTAGGCGAGGAAGTATATGAAGTATTTAATTACCAATAAGTAAAGGAGAAAAACCGCTTTTCCCTTACAAGCCGCATTCAGTATCCCGCCAGGTTTGTTACCACAAAGGTATGCTAATGAAGCTGGTTCTGAACCAAATAGCCGAGGCCGAACGGACGTGAAGGGCCATCGCTTTCAAGGAACGGGATCCATGGCTGTTTTAGGTTTAAAGGTTGCAAGTTGTGGGACTTTAATATTTTAAAGCCGTTTTGAAAATAATTCTTCACAGTTTTGACTTATTAAATTAGAATACTTTTATTTTTAATTACAAAAATAACGGCATATAGACAAAAATTAATTGTGACCCAGGGCAAGCTATTACGCAAGACCAAAATATAAGCAGGTAAGGTTAAAGTAAGGGTAATAAGCAATAATATTAAATTCCCCAGGGCCACTGCACACTGATTACTGTTGTAATTCCTATTCCTTAACTTCAATCACTCAATACGTTGAAATTAATTATATACAGGAGTGGGACAGTTTAAATATAAAATTGCATAACATTTATACTACAAACAATATTAACAGAAACAGTTGAGGAGAAAAAAAAAAAAAAAAAATCATTTTTCATGTACATTTGCTAACAAAATTTGCATTTTGAGAGAGGTGGAGTGCAAAAGTTGGCTTTGTTTTAATTAAAATTATAGGGGCCACTTACATACCAAAATTCACTCATGTTATGAGAAAAGACATAGATTAAAATTAAAGTGCCTAATTTGTTTCGGTTTGCGGGCTGAGGGCTAGGTTGGCTCTGTTAATAGATTGATCCATGGTTAGGTAATTTTTTTTTATCTTTTCCAAGTAAGTAGTTTTTTGTTGTTGTTGTTGTTGCTGCTTATACTTAACAATATAAGTAAATGAATTGTGCTTTTAGATTAGTGATTCTACCACTGAGAGGTTTCCTTTAAAAAAGGGGACAATACGGAGGGTGACATAAAGAAT
This sequence comes from Ancistrus triradiatus, assembly GCA_025084515.1. Taxonomy (NCBI): domain Eukaryota; kingdom Metazoa; phylum Chordata; class Actinopteri; order Siluriformes; family Loricariidae; genus Ancistrus; species Ancistrus triradiatus. Next base: position 177,515 of record JAJAGP010001479.1, read on the forward strand.
GTTGCTCCCCAGACACAGAGAATCATTTTGAACGAAAGTTACTTTTCCCAGAATAGGAATTTGTGGGACTAGTCTGCAAAGTCCAGAAACAGAATGAGGTGAAAATAGTTGGTCAGATTTTGTGGTACGCACTGTGTAACATATACTTGAAAAAAAATTACTAAATCCCATTGTGAAACATTTGTATTAAGTAATGTGTGTCCATGAATGTCTTTTTTATGGGAATTAATGAGAATTATTGTATGGTTTGATATTGAATTCTTTGTCTTTGATGAGTGATGTATTTTTAAAATCACCATCTTGGCCTGGTTTGTTTGTAGGTTTTTGTTATGTCAACTGAAAAATTAAAAGTAAATTGTTTGGGCATGATCAGAGGCTTACTGTTGGGATGGGATTGTAGATTTCATCTATGGCAGTTATAAAATGGAGTTGCTTGTGGGGGAAAATAAGTCCCAAATGCGAAAGAGAGGAATGAGTGATGCAAATTTTGAATTTGAGAGTGAAGTCACGCATTTTATTGAATAATTTTAATTTCTATTTTAATTTTAAGTTCCATCATTTACTGTCAGGGAACACCAGTGACGTTTAACATTTTTAAACTCTGAAACGTTTTTGGTAAAAATATAACTAAAGAAAAACACAAGCATATGAAGCTGCAAAAGGGAATAGAATTTGGCCCTCTGATTAGAAACATGGAAGCACAATATATTTGAAATTGTATTTAGTTTTTTTAGTTTTTCTTTGGATACTTTTATTGTTGCCTTATCTACACCTGTAAGTAAAAGTAAATTGTGCAGAAAATAAACTTGTGTACTTTAACATACACATATGGAGATTTGAATTGTGATTTTATTTAGAATTACTTTCTCAAAATAAATGGATTTGAGTATCAGTAATGACAGATAAGTTTATCAAGGTATGTTCAGAAAATTGGGAATTCGCTGTTTCTTATGGATTTCTTGTTGACCTGTTAGAAGAGACCGAAAAAAGGCAATTATGAGATCTTAAATGTTTCTTATGTTTTGCATGATGAGACGAATCTGAGATGAGACAAACTTAAGACGAATTTAAGAAACAGGAGAAATAAGTTTAAATCTCACATTGATCTCAAACACGTCTTAATTATGTCTAGAAGTAAATGAGACAAACTTAAGATCTCATTTAGAGAATTTCTTTCCTCTGGGGAGTTTTTCCTTTCCACTGTCGCCTTAGGCTTGCTCAATTTGGGATTGGACGTAGATATTATGAGATAATATAAACTTGTAAAGTTGCTTTGAGACAATGATCCATTGTAAAAAGCACTTTATAAATAGATCTGACTTGACTTGATATATAGAGTTACTGATTATAGACCATGGCTTGACATTAATGGAAAGGGACCACCACTAAAGCAACCTCTATTTGGGTGGAGGACCATTCTCAGCACTACTATAGGGTGTTGTGTGTGTTTTCTGGTAAGAGTGTAATAAAAAAGGAATAGAACAAGATCAGATATAAAATATTCTGAAATTACTTGATTACTGTCTGACTACATATGAATAAAACACAATTGGATCAATAATAAGAATGGTAGCTCAATATAATTTACAAAAAATGTACAATCAACATTAATCTTCAGCATAGACAATTGTCAAAGTTATACCTGTTGCTACTGAATACATCGGTTTCAGTCATCATACCTTTACTCAGACCACAACAGAGGACCCTAACTCCCCCTCCTCTCCTCACCTGCTGACTGAGGATGCCATGCCAGCAAAACTGGTACCTGGTGGAGGACACAAGAATCCTTAGTGACATAGACTAAATGATTCCAGAGAGACTCACTCATATTCTCCATTTTATTCATTCGTCTGTTTTATTCATTAGTCTGTATACTATTGTATTATATTCTGAAGTTTTATATATTCTCTGTCATTATATTCTCCATATTAATTTTTGCATTGTTTAATTAATTATAGTCTATACTTTATATATGCCTTAATAATATTCTTTTTTTTTATTATTCTATTTAACTTCTATGCACTTAAACTATTACTATGAATTTATTATTTATGTAATTAATTTCCTACATAGAAGACCTACACTGCCCAAGGAGGTTGGGTTGTTTTTTTGACTCTTGAATAGGCTCATCATATTTAGAGAGATTGTCACTGTCACTGTGGGCTTCAGTTGGAGCTGTGGCCTGACTTTATACACTCAGTCATGCACTGTAAGCCCCTCCTGAATCACATGACACCTTTGTACATGTGCTGAAAACCCAAAAGCCATAATGTATAAATGCAGGTTGAGCCATCAGCGTTCAATCACTGTTAACATATAGAAACCATCTGAAATTGATTCTCTTGTCTCTGCCATGTTAAATAATGATTAGTTTAAACTCAAACATTATTATTTTGTTCAGTATTGAAGGTACGCCTAATGTCATTATGGAATTAAGATTTATCACAATTTCATGAAACAATTTCTATATTATTGTGTTTTTCTCACAGTTTCACTGATCTCTTCTCTCGTTATCAATCAATCTCCACCAAATCTACTGAGGACACCTGAGCAGAGAGAAGCAAAGCTCAAATGCAGACATGGTGATACCAGCTATAACTACATGTACTGGTATCTACAAAAGAGTGCTGGTGGCACCATGGAGCTCATTGGTATGCTCGTGATTGAAAGAGCCACACCTGAAGAGAAATTTAAAGCACGGTTCAACATTTCAGGACACTCTCATAAAGATGTGTTTCTAATCATATCTGATATAAGCACTACAGACAGTGCAGTGTATTTCTGTGCTGCTAGTCTGCACAGCTATGCACCTTCCATCTCTGCTCAACAAAAAGCTGCAGACACACACCTGCATATTGGAACTGTTGTTAGATCAGTCCAATTTATAATAGAATGTAATACAGGATGTGTACCAGTAGAGGTCATAGACAATAATGAAAGTAGGTGGATGCCATGCCACCAAAAGTGATACATGCTGAGGGACACAAGATTCCTCAGTGACTCAGCAGACTAAATGATTCTAAGTGACTCACTCATATTCCCTATTTGATTCATTAGTCCATTTACTATGTATACTATTGTATTATACTCTGTAGTTTTATATGTTCTCTGGTGTTATATTCTCCATTTTGTTGTGTTCTTTAATTTACTATAGTCTAGGTTTCATAAATTTTTATCATTTTAAAAAATGATGTTTTTCATATTCTATGCACTTAAACTGTTATTAGGAATATATTAGTTAGGTAATTAATTTCTTATATTGAAGATCTAGCCTGCCCAAGCAGTTTGGGTTCTGTTTTAGTCTTGGTGCTCCCAAGGTTTATTTCTCATCATGTTTAGGGAGTTTGTCACTGTCACTGTAGACTTTTATCAATTGGGGCTGTGGGTCTAGAAAGCTTTAAGACTAAGCTCTGTTGTAAAAGTGCTATCATAATAAATTTGACCTTGACTTTCAATTTGGCAGTAAAACCCTCTTGGAATGTCTGGGACACTCAGTGAAAGAGGAAATAATGGCTAATCACTCAACAGTTATTTAAAGCAAATTTAAAAGTCAATATGTTGAAGAAATTAATGAGAAAGAATATATAAAGTTAAAGATCTACATATTTTAAGGTTAGATTTGTCTAATAGGTTCACTTGACCACAAAGACATTTTGAATAATCCTTATTACTAATCTTTATCAAGGTGGCCAGTATTCTGGGCCTGACATGCACTGTAAACCCCTCCTGCATCACATGACACATTTGTACATGTGCTGAAAACCCAGAAGCCATACAGTGTAAATGCAGGTGGAGCTAAAAGTGTGTTCTTAGTGATAATATACAGAAACCATCTGAATTCGAATCTCTTGTCTCTGCAATATTAAATCATGATTAGTTTAAACTTAAAAATTATTTTCTTCAGTATTGAAGGTATGCCTAGTATTATAGAATTATGATTTATCATAATTTCTTGAAATCATTTCCATATTCTTGTGTCTTTCTTCCAGTTTCACTGATCTCTTCTCTTATTATCAATCAATCTCCACCAAATCTACTGAGGACACCTGAGCAGAAAGATGCAACACTCAACTGCAAACACGGTGATAGCAGCTATAACTACATGTACTGGTATCAACAAAAGAGTGTCGGTGGTACCATAGAGCTCATTGGTATGCTCCAGGTCACAAGAGGCACAACTGAAGAGAAATTCAAAGCACGGTTCAACATTTCAGGACACTATCAAAAGGATGTGTTTTTAGTCATATCTCATATAAGCCCTACAGACAGTGCAGTGTATTTCTGTGCTGCTAGTCTGCACAGCCATGCACCTTCCATCTCTGCTTAACAAAAGGCTGCAGACACACACCTGCATATTAGATCTGTTCTTAGATCAGTCCAATTTATAATATATAGTAATACAGGAGGTGAACAAGTAGAGATCACAGAGTACAGTGCATAGTTAGGTGCCAATGCATTGCCTGACATTTTGCCCTCACTGGACAAGTACAGCTACATTATACTATGGATGACCTTGTAGGAATACAGAACTGACTGTTCTGTCAATGTAAATATATCCTGCTAAGTGTGGATCTGCTTCAGCAATGTACGGTGATGCATATTTAACAGAGGCCACTTCTAGGCAGGAGCTGTGGCCTTTTTGGGTTTATTAATAAGCATGCATTTCCAGATTTTTAAAAATGGAATGTATTTATTTTAACATTAGCATTACAATTGTTAATGTTAAAATAAATATATGCCATTCCATTAAGAAAGACATACACATTGACATTTACATAATACAAGCCATTACATTATGCTTAGTATTCATTCCACTGGGGGGCAATGCATGGAAGGCTAACTGCATAAACAGATTGACTGTCAGTTATATGTACAGTATTTGAGCCATCGAATGGATGACATTTCCATCCCCAGAACATAACATGTACGTATGTGTAATTAATATAATTAACTGGAAGGTACATTTTAGTAATAAGCAAGGTGTACTGCACAGTGACTGCACAATTGCATGTTTAAGGTATATAATTTAAAACCTAGAACATCGTATTTGTTAGCTGTCTCTGGTCTCCAACATTACACTTTACAATGAAATTTAATAAGTAACATCCTTACGAAATCTTACGTCTTTTGTATCGTTTTGTCACTCCATATCCCATCTATGCCTTAAATATTTTCCTCATAAGAAATTTATAATATTTGACTTTATTTTAGTCATGTCCCCAGGTCCTGTTACCTTAACATATTCCCACAAAATAATGGAACATACCACAAGTCACATGTTATGTGTCCTGTTTATTTGATGATGATATAACTATGACTGAGAAGGTCAATATCAACTTACTATCCTGTTACCAATATTATTTTTAGATGTTATTTGTTTATTCATTCAATCCTTCACCTACTTATCTGCTACATCCCGGACAGGGTCGCAAGACAGCCGGTGCCTACCCAGTGGCACAAGGCAGGAACAACTCTAGGGAGGGGAATGCATGTGCCTGTAGTGAATATGGGAAATGTAGTGCCTTTAGTGAATTTGCTATTCATGTCCTGTAGTTCTGCATGGCAATCCAGGATAATATTGATTTTTTTTACTGCTGTAATATTAGTGAGGTACAGCAACATTGGTTGAACAGTGGGTCTGATGACACCCCTGCTGGAACCAGGGAGGTCAGGGGCAGTGGTTTCCGGAGTTAAGGTTCTGAGCTATTTACCAAAATGTTGAAGGTTCAGTGCTAAGCTGCCACTGTGGGCCCTTGAATTATGGCTTGGAGAGTACCTTGTATGTAACTTAGTTGAATTTTTACACATAACATCTAGACTGGTTCCTTCTTGAGTCTTGGTCTTCCCAACCCTTATGAAACAAAAATATATGGCAATATACTGGAAAATATAATGCAATATATTAAATAATACAATTAAATATATGGGAAACAAGTGCTTATATTTTTCAATATAATGCAATATATGTATAGACCATGTATGTATATATATATATTTACACATGTAAAAATATATTGCAATGAAGACAAAAATTGCATTACATTTTTACAAGTAACTGTTTTATTTAATCAATTCAAAAGTGTACTTTTACAAAAAGCTGAACAGATATTCAAGTCATTCCACTATGCTTGCATAATTACACATTCCATATATGAAAAAAAATGTGACAGTATATATTTAAAAAAAAGAGTTCAGTAAAAACAAATACTCAGTAAAATTAGGAATTTCATAACAATTTCAGGACAATGCCTATTTAAAGTCATTTTGGCAACGTGGCAAGAGGAAAAGTAGATTCGACATTTGTACCTTAATGGATTGAGTGTGTTTACAAAATGTTGCCTGTTTATGTATTTTACATGCACATTTATACTTGTCAGTGCACTCTGATTAACAGGCAAGATAGAGTGAAGCACAACAAGCCTCAGACGGAATGAGACATGAAAATCAGTGACCTTTGTCCATGGGCCAGACCAGATTTTGGAATACATTCTCCTTTGGACATTGTCATATCAACTATATACTGTACTATATAGAAAATAACTGTTTCCTGCCCTACGATGTTCTTTTCAAACCAATTTCCTGGATTAGTGCGCTGTGGATCGCGGAACCGGAAAATTTCGGACATACGGGTAACTAGCCAATCACAGTACAATAGGACAGGACTAGTCTTACGAAACGGACGCAGAGGGGAAAAGACCGTTAAAATTGTAGATAGGCACCTCAAGTTTGAATTAACTACATAAAATGTCCAGGTATCGGTATGCCCTTGTTTCTTTGACTAATGGACCAGACAAAGATGCGGTTAGCATCGTACCAACAAACTGGATAATTGACTTTGACCCAGCGTATACCTCTAGAACGTATCTTGTGGAGTGTCGGATGACTAACACCAAGAGGCCCGTCAACGGATGGCAAGTTGAACATGCAGAGGTGCTGAAGTTAGCAGGTAAGTTCAGCTCTTGATTTTAACAATGGCACGGTTTTAAAAACAATAACGCAAATTAAAATTAGCTTGAAACCCATATGCTCCGCTAATAAGGGAACCCCCGCACAATAGTATTGAAAATAGAATTTAGGCCAGTGTTAAGCTCTGGAAGTACTAAGTAGGCTAACACCACTCCCCAGGTGCACACTGAGGGAGGTGTCCTTTCACGAAAAGGCAATTATTAAAGGCCATAATAAATAACCAACTAATTTGGCTGTACGCTAGGCTAACTGGGATTTAACAGGGGTACTCTTTTAAAATAAATCAATAATGGGTCACATTTTTTTCAAGTTTTTTAAAATTAATTTGTTGTTAGCCTTCAAGTTATACAGTGTTTATGTGTCTAAAGGCTGTATTGGTGGGTTGGTTTTGGCATCGGGTTTTTTGTCATTTTAAAACATTATATTTTTCTACTTAATGTAGAAAAAAGAGGTCTACACTGAAATATGCTGAGCATGAACTTTTTAAAAAAAGGAAGCACATTCCAAAAGACCACAAGGGAGAATCCAGGAAACCAAGAAAGAGCCATTTCTTTGATGAAGATGATGCTTCGGACAACCAAACTGTACATTCCAAGCCAAGAAACAAAAAAGGTAAACTTCAACAGGATTTTAGGTGTGGGGGGGATGGACTGCAGTTTGGATGGCAACCAAAAAAGGGGGGGGGACTACACTCAGCATCTATACAAGGCAGCTGCCTTCTCATTTAGGACATTGCAATTAATGTGCATTACATAGTACTGGTTGTTGGGAACACACATTTTTCTGTTCTGTTATTGTTCAGAAGTTTTTGTAACATGGTACGTTTTTTATATTTTACCGAATTAGGAATTTACAAAATTTGGGAATAAATGGGGACTGAAAATTGGAAAGGTTCTCAAATTAGGGAGTGTTTATGGATTGATCATTTCTTATAATCAAGTCTTTACCCAATAGAGGTTTTTTGGAACACCCAAACTTTCCAGGCTCAGAGAACGGGCTGAGGAGAAAAAATTTTTGGTCTGAAGACAACCAAACTTACCCCAGCAATCCAGAAGTCAAGAAGAATGTTCAAAAAGCAATTGAAAAATGCTGGGCAAAATCAGAGGGCCTCCAGACAAACCAGGTCAAGGGCTTTGCAGACTTTGCAGAAAGGAAAAAAAAAAATACCCAAGAACCGCGCCACATTGGTATTTGGGAATTAAAGGCAAGTTATCTCTTTCAGATTGAATATTGAATAATAATGAGTATATATTCTGCATTTTTAAAATTAAATCCATAGAGGTGGTTTTTTCATTTTATATGCAATAGATATATTAGATATAATAGATATATAAACCTTAACTTGCTCAGTTAAGAATTTTGTTACTGTTGAAAGTACTTAGGTAATTAGTTTGAGACCCTGTTAAATTCTCCAAGTGTACTTTTTACTAAACAAAAAATTGGAACAGTACTCATGATTAAGGCATGTTACTGATTTATCTTAATTTCTCTTCTACTTGTTTGTTGTCGTTTTATCAAGCCGGTATACCTGTAGAGTTACTAAACAACGATTAGCGGCAAAAAAATATAATCCGCCGGTACGAGAATAAAATGATTAAGATGTTGTAAAAACCTACTATATATACGATTATATATGATACAGATGCGATCGGGAATTAAAATATATCAAAGGTAAATACTAAGCTGCTAGCAGCTACGAAACGGCGTCCTGTGTGCAACCGCGGATCAGTCTGGGTTGCCAGATCCTCGCAATCCTCGCGTCAGTTCTCTCAGCGTTCTCTCCCCCAACACAACAACATCCAAAGAACTGCAGGTCTCACTTGCCTGGTTCGAGTCACAAACATCCACAACCAGAGGATCAAACACGGAACCGGTGTGGTCTGAATTACAAATATCCACGACTAGCGGATCAAACACGGAACTAGTGTGGTTCGAGTCACAAACATCCACAACCAGAGGATCAAACACGGAACTGGTGTGGTGATGGGCGGCATTGCAAGACGCTATCGGTTCAATAACTGAGCTATCGAGTTCGGAAATGCCGTAACAGGGCGCAATCCGGAGTTTGACCAGTACCCTTTGGCTGCTGGTAAGCTGGGGATTCCACAATTTACCAGCAAGCCTCGCCACATTCAGCCTGTTGGCGGACGCTTGCCTGTCTTCCGCTGGGAGACCGTACCTCTCCCACAGCTTCTCTACAAGCTGGTCACAGGTTCCTAACGACAGCTCGGACCAGTTAACGTCCATCCAGTCTCGCCTGTGAGGCACAGATTGTAAAATAACAGGCGTTCTAATTCCAAATAGCGGGGGTACTGGCGCAGATAGGCTGAGCACTGCCGGAAAAATTCACCGCATTGACGAGGGTTACCGTCGAATTTTTCCGGCAGCTCAGCCCTTACTTTACCGACCGGATTAATGTAAACACCTGCCGTCTCCTTTGTTTGTTGGCGGGGACTTCTGTAACGTATGGGGTGCCTAACAGGCATGGAGGAGACGTGCGCAGGTTCAATAATAATAACCATACTTTACTTGTGACAAACCAAAACGTAATGCAAACGTAAATACACACTCCGATGAATGTATGAACGAAACCAAACACAAATGTCAGCAAGCATCCAATAATCACACACATGAACTGATAACTACACACCGGCTACCGCAAAACACTCTACTGAAGCGGGCTCACCGGGATAATGCATGCAAACGAGTAATCCAGAAAACCGCCGTCACAGTAGAAAGGGTGAAACCCAAAAACATTTACACAACTGAACCGCCGTCACAGTCAGAAGGGATATGGATTTCAAAAACAAGTCCCCGCGCCGGGGGAAAGCCAGGACGCTCCTTATATACCGTCACTAACAGCTGAAAGTCATAACGGTAAGCGTCCTGGCTTCTCCCTCGGCGGCTTTGCCAACCGGGGGGCGCTACAAGGGTCAGTGTCCGGGTCGCACCCCGGCGGCCAGGAGGAGCTCGGAAACGTAGAGGATGTGGGGACCAGTGACAGTACTGCTTTGACACACATTTTCTGTTCTGTTTATTGTCAGAGTTTTGTAACATGGTTACTTTTTAATATACCGTATTAGGAATTACAATTTGGGAATGACCTGAAAATTGGAAATGGTATCAAATTAGAGTGTTTATGTATTGATTCATCTATAATCAAAAGTCTTTACCCAATAGAGAAAACCCAAAATTTCAGCTCAGAGACGGGCTGAGGAAAAAATTTTGTCTGAAGACAACCAACTTACCCCAGGAATCCAGAGTCCAGAAGAATGTTCAAGCAATGAAAATGCTGGGCAAATCAGAGACCTCCAGAACCAGGTCAAGGCTTGCAGAAGGAAAATACCACACTGCGCCACATGGTAATTAAAGGCAAGTATCTCTTTCAGATTGAATAATAATGAGGATATCTGCATTTTAAATGAAATTCATAGAGGTGTTTTTCATTTTATATGAAATAGATATATTAGATATAATAGATATATAACCTAACTGCTCATTAAGAATTTGTTACTGTTGAAGTACTTAGTAATTAGTAATTGAGTATTGAGTGTTAACTGAAAGTGTACTTTTTACTACAAATTGACAGTACTCATGATTAAGGCATGTTACTGATATCTTAATTTCTCTCTACTTGTTTTTGTGTCGTCTCAAGTGAAGTGGAAAACAATGCGTACATTATCAATCAGCGTTTATTTTAAATGATTTTACACAATGAGTCAAACAATTCTTTTTTTTTTATTAATCTATAACAAGTCCTTGATACTTGCACATCTCATCTAGTGAAAGGTTCTTTAGGGATACAAGATTGGGTTTCCATGGTATCACTCCAAGAGCAATACTTCTGGTACCTTTAAATTTAAGACATTAAGATAGTATGACAGATACTGTAAGTATGTTTTCTTGCTTATAAAAGCAGCTGTATTCATACATCTTTGAATTAGATGCCTGTGTTTAGGCCTAACCTGTATGTTTCTTCTGTG
>JAJAGP010001480.1:0-110000 GCA_025084515.1 Ancistrus triradiatus
CAAAATCAATTTAATGAATGGGATAAAATGTTATCTAGATATATATGGCAAGGTAAAAGACCTAGGGTTCGACTTAAAACTTTACAATTAGCCAAAGAAAAGGGTGGGTGGGGCTTACCATCTCTTAGAGATTATTATTTCGCTGCACAAATGAGGACGGTGGTATACTGGTGTAACCCATCATATAATGCACAATGGAAGAATATACCCCCCATCCCCATACAAGCAATTTTAGCAGATAATAACTTACAAAGTTATATAAATATTATCGACAACCCATGGGTGAAAACAACGCTAAAGATATGGAAAACTATTATAAAAGAATACAATTTGGAGAAAGATATAGTAATTCTCAAGTGGTGTGCATATGATTCAGCCTTTGGGCCGAATAAATTAGATGTTAGATTTAGGGAATGGGCGATTAAAGGAATAACAGCTATATGCAGTATAATGAAAGAAACATTACCCAGTTTTGAAACACTAAAAGAGAATTACTCACTTGGAAAACAAGACTTCTATCGGTATTTGCAGCTGAGGCACTACGTTAATACGAAGGTCAAAAAGGTGACAGAGGGAGATGCAGGTCTGGTAGAGTTGCTTAGGAAAGCATACACTTCAGATACTAGGAACAGAATTATTTCGTACTTATACAGGGCCCTGTCAAATCTCAAAACACATTCGACTCTATATATTAAAACAAAATGGGAGAAAGAAGGAGGGATGAGTATATCCGACGAGGAATGGAAAACAATATGGAATTATCAATGGAAGTGTACCAGATCACAGAAATGGAGAGAGTTTGGATGGAAAAACTTGATAAGATATTTTATCACACCTTCTCAGAAATCTCACTATGATAACACTCCCCCGGTTTGCTGGAGAAATTGCGGAAATCAAAGTGCAAATCACTACCATATTTTCTGGGATTGTCCTGTCATTAAAGATTTTTGAACAGAAACACATAAAGCCCTGCAAGAAATCTTTAACTGCGAAATATCTTTAGAATGCAAAACAATATATTTTGGATATATACCTCAAACATGGTCGATAAAGGACAAATATTTAATTAATATACTACTGGTAGCTGCTAAAAAAGCCCTTACTAGGAAATGGTTGTCACAGGAGAGCCCAACTTTAAACATATGGAAGGAAATTGTAATGAACATTTATGACATGGAAAAAATAACAGCGTTTGTTAATCATAAACCAGAACAATTTAGCTCCTACTGGGAAAAGTGGATTAATTATATAACAGCCCATAGACTTGATTTGATTTTTGTAAACTGATATTTATGTTATACGTGTGAGATCGCTCCCCATTGTATATAGTTCCTTCTCTTTTCTGTTTGTATATTTAAGAGATAACAGTCCAAGGTCATTAAACAGAATGGTTGATAGGTATGTATGTGTATTCAAGTGTAGTTATGTGTATATGTATAGACACACAAAGCATATGATTCATGCATAGTACTGTATGTAACTGTTGTCAATAAAATATAAATTACACAAAAAAAAATTAATCTAGAGAGCTTTAGTTTTAGTCGCCCCATATTTACTTTTTCCAACGTGGAGGAAATAAAATCCCCATTGTGTAACCCATTCTGTACAGACAGGTTAATTGATAAAGTAACTGATCGGTGTGGCCTCATTCCCTGGGTCGTAACATCTTACAGCTTTTTTACTGCAGGTTCCATATCATAAGGAAGTGGTTACTTCTCAGTTTTTTGGCTATATAAAGCCCGGGGCAGGTGAAATCGAGCAGGTGAGACAAGATGGAGTTGGCAGCAGTTCTGGTCCTGTTGATGTCCACTTGTGGATTCACTGCCTGTAAGTACATTAGAGTTAGAGCTGGGATATGAACTATAAATATTCTTTTACTCTTAGTAAAATTAAGAGGGAAAAAAAGTCATTTTTTGATGAGCAAAAATACAGGACACGCTACAGGAACTACATTTCCCATAATGTCCCAGCATCTTTCCAAAAGCTTGAGCATCTGACGCCTTCAGTCAGAGACAGTTTCTTTCTTTTCTTTTTTTTTGGATTGGAACAATGGACATAGTGTTTAACTGGCTTTGTTATGCACAGTTGTGCCCTCTGTGACTGATTAGCATGCTCGTCAAAACAAAAGTGCTTATGTTTTTAATTTAAAAGGCATTATTGTTATTTATGGTTTCATTATTATATGTCTTAGTGGATTTAACTGCAGAAGACCACTATAGATTCAGACCTCAAATAAAGTACTTAATTTCCTATTGTCTATTCACAACTTAACTTATAAACATATTTTCTTTGTCTTTTTTTAAGTAAGTAAGAGAGCAAAGAGAATAAAAAAATCAGATAATTGACATGTCTTTTAAAACCTGATAAATCCAAATATGTGAATGTTTATTACTGTAATAAAAGTCTTTTTTTTACTTTTTTATTAACAGATGTAAAATCCACATGGACAACATCAGGTACGTTTTAATATTCAGTACTAAATAATAATTAACAATTAAAAATGAGCTTGATGTGGTATTAAGAGCTGTTCAAGTGAATTATTCTCAATGATATCAATGTACCTGTAAGACAAGCAGAAAGTCTGAATATTAATTTACTTTTTTAATTTAAAATAAATTTAGAACTTTGTTGGCATTATTCTTTCTTTGATTATCAGATGAACGCGAATGCAGTATTTTTTCCATAAGTCTAATTGAACTGTACTATGGAGCTTTAAAGATGTAAATAATGGAACTAACATGCAAATGTGACGTGGAAAGAAATGAATAAACTGTCATTCTAGTTTCCTCTCTCTGTTAGCTTATCAATCCTGCAGGTATAACTGTGGCTATGACTATGGTTATTGTACACCGGGGTCGCTATGACCAGAAGTTTGCGTGCCATCGCTCCCTGCATAGCATCGCGCCTGGTTACAGCGTGTTCACCTGCAATTACACAGACAGGTTCTATGCAGGGCATGTGGTATTTTGTGCTGACTAGTGTTGCGGTTGCATTTTGAGAACTAATCCAGTTTAGTTTCCATATGGTGTTTTTGGTTTTTCAAAGAACTGTGAATTTGACAGTAAGGCTGTCCTACAGCTCCCTCCAAGGCCAATGTGAGGGCAAAGCCAATATTTAGTTGTTGCTACACACTGATGCCATTTGGACTTGAGATTGAAATTCATCTTTTATTCCCTAAAATTTACAAGTAGACGTGTTCAGCAACTTAGAACATGATTGGAACCCACCCATTTTTCGAGTCAGGGGTGAAAAGTTATATTGGTTGTTCACACAGTGAATAGCACTGAATGTCTACCCTTGGTCTGAGCCCCAGAGAAAAGAAAGCTGCAGTAAAAGCCTGGAGAAGCATCACCAAAGAAGAGTATAGGAGCCAGGGAAACATACAACAGGGGACATGAAGGTAAATACCTGATCCTACCCAACAAGACAGTGAACAAGGCAGTGGGTTGTATAGGAGCAGACTGCTTAATTAGAGTTTGCTTTGGAAAGGGAAAAGGGTCAAAAGGGAGCCATGTAGGATGATCTATCTACTGGGCTGTTCCCAGTTCCCATCATCCTGACACCAATGAACTAATGACATTTTTGAACTAATGAACTAATGACATCTGATATTTCTCTGATCTTTGTGAAATGTTTTTTGATACTGACTCAGTATCAAAGGAGTCATTAAAAAAGTCAGCAGAAACAAAGAAACGTGAATCGATGTGAAATGACTCAATACAAAAGTAAATGAAGTACAAAGCCAGTCACTAAAAATGAATCCATATGACCAAATCAATATGAAGCTCATTGGAGCAAAGTCAGTCTATATTACCTAAATCAATACAACGTGAATCGATAGAAAGTAACAAAAACACAAACTGATCTGAATTCATTCATGAGAACTCAAACCAGTACAAAATGAAGCGATATGCAGGTATGCAACATTTATCAACCCCATTATGTTCTGGGAAACAGGTCACAGACTGAAATGGACGTTGATCGGATATTACCATAGTCCTATCATAGTCGAGTTATGCTACTATAATAAAAATATAAATGTTTTCTGGACATTTAGCTGTAAATGGTCTTTGAAATTGGGGTTTTTTTATTGATAGAGTATTAGTCTGTGTGCAGGGGATGTGAATGTAACATCAACAGTTTATCTTCTATTTCAACAGAAACAACAACAGCATATGACTACACGACAGGTAGAACCTTATTACTAAACCATTAATCTACTGATATGATTCAAGAAATGGCGACTGATACCGTAACAGACACAAATACAAATCATTAACAATAATATACCATGTCATACAGCGCTAGAAATAAAAGCCTACAGCTTTTTAAATGCGTAAAACAATTTTTATTCTAGTATTTAACTGCAACTTTATTGTTCTGTTTAATCTGATTATACCACTGAACCTTATATGTAAGGAACACTGCAGTTTTTAGTTTATTTTCTTTTGCATTTTATATACCGTCACAACCTTTTCCTGATTTGGGGTTGTAGATTCTCCATCCTGCAGGTATAACTGTGGCTATGACCTGGGTGGGTGTTCCTGCTCCAGCAACTGTCAATACTACGGACGATGCTGCCATGATTATTACAGTAAGAAAAAACACAAAACTCTGCCTTTTGCTTACTATTTTCCTTACCAAATACTGTCTCTTGTACGACACACCATAATACTGTATGTACAAGCAAACACTCTTACCTCATTATTCTCTCGCTTACAGATTACTGTGACTATGGTTTCACAACAACAACAGCAGCACCAACAACAACATCATATGACTACACGGCAGGTAGAACCTTATTACGAAACATTAACCTACTGATATGATTTAAGAAATGGCGACTAATAGCGTAACAGACACGAATACAAATCATTAACAATAATATACTACGTTATACTGCGCTAGAAGTAAAGCCTACAGCTTTCTAATTACGTAAACTAGTTTTATTCTAGTGCTTAACTGCAACTTTATTGTTCTGTTTAATCAGATTATACTACTGAACCAACAGCTCGGTGTTAACGTTAAACATCGTTCTAATAAACAACACAATACTAGATTATGCTTGACCTGTTTAATTTGAGTTCAATTCCTCTTTTAGACCACATTTCCTGCGAGGGTCGGTGTGGTTATGATGGTGCTGTCTGTTCCTGCAGACACGACTGTTGGTACGGCTGCTGCCGTGATTATCAATGTAAGAAAATCTTCGTATTCCTTTAAAATACTTTTTCTTCCCTAAAATATTATAATGTGCGACTAAGGTCTAACGACTAGCTGAAAACAGGTTAGTAATAATAAAAAAAAAGACAAATGCTATTTTAACTTCTGTTCATGTAGGAAAAACCAGGGGCGCCCAAACGTTTGTACAAGACTCCATAACGCACAGATATTACCTCTTATTTTCCTCTCTCATAGATTACTGCGTTGGCACCACTACATATCCAGGTACGTTTATTCTGCTAAAATTCAAAGCATTAGACCCTGTGCTCCTGCTTTGGTTATTGTACACCGGGGTCGCTATGACCAGAAGTTTCCGTGCCATCGCTCCCTGCATATCATCGCGCCTGGTTACAACAGCGTGTTCACCTGCAATACACAGACAGGTTCTATGCAGGGCATGTGGTATTTTGTGCTGACTAGTGTTGCATTTTGAGGACTAATCCCGTTTAGTTTCCGTATGGTGTTTTTGGTTTTTCAAAGAACTGTGAATTTGACAGTAAGGCTGTCCTACAGCTCCCTCCAATACCAATGTGAGGGCAAGGCCAATATTTAGTTGTTGCTACACACTGATGCGATTTGGACTTGAGATTGAAATTCATCTTTTATTCCTTCACATTTACAAGTAGACGTGTTCAGCAACTTAGAACACGATTGGAACCCGCCCATTTTTCGAGTCAGGGGTGAAAAGTTATATTGGTTGTTCACACAGTGAATAGCACTGAATGTCTACCCTTGGTCTGAGCCCCAGAGAAAAGAAAGCTGCAGTAAAAGCCTGGAGAAGCATCACCAAAGAAGAATATAGGAGCCAGGAAACATACAACAGGGAGACATGAAGATACCCAACAAGACAGTGAACAAGGCAGTGGGTTGTATAGGAGCAGACTGCTTAATTAGAGTTTGCTTTGGAAAGGGAAAAGGGTCAAAAGGGAGCCATGTAGGATGATCTATCTACTGGGCTGTTCCCAGTTCCCATCATCCTGACACCAATGAACTAATGACATTTTTTCCTCATCTGATATTTCTGTGATCTTTGTGAAATGTTTTTTTGATACTGGCTCACTATCAAAGGAGTCATTAAAAAAGTCAGCAGAAACAAAGAAACATGAATCGATGTGAAATGACTCAATACAAAAGTAAATGAAGTACAAAGCCAGTCACTAAAAATGAATCCATATGACCAAATCAACATGAAGCTCACTGGAGCGACGTTGATCTGACATTACCATAGTCCTATCATAGTCGAGTTATGCTACTATAATGTAAATATAAATGGGATTTTCACAAGAAATCTGCTTGCAAACGATACGTAAAATACACTCATAATTTTCTTACACACTTGTAGATAAGTGGAGGTCCTCTAGCCATCTGTGCTCCTCAAAGACTCAGCTTCTAGTGGATACTGCATGTCTACCAAATCATGATTCTAATCACCTGTTGACATTACCTGTTGAAATCACATAATTATTTTGTTTTTTTCTTTTGTTATTTATGTTTTTCAGACATTTAGCTGTAAATGGTCTTTCAAATTGGGGTTGTTTTATTGATAGAGTATTAGTCTGTGTGTGGAGGGGATGTGAATGTAACATTAACAGTTTATCTTCTATTTCAACAGAAACAACAACAGCATATGACTACTGGACAGGTAGAACCTTATTACCAAACATTAATCTACTGATATGATTTAAGAAATGGCGACTAATAGCGTAACAGACACAAATACAAATCATTAACAACAATATACCATGTCATACAGCGCTAGAAATAAAAGCCTACAGCTTTTTAAATGCGTAAAACAATTTTTATTCTAGTATTTAAATGCAACTTTATTGTTCTGTTTAATCAGATTATACTACTGAACCAACAGCTGGGTTTTAACTTGCCTGGTTACAGCGTGTTCACCTGCAATTACACAGACAGGTTCTATGCAGGGCATGTTGTATTTTGTGCTGACTGGTGTTGCGGTTGCATTTTGAGGACTAATCCAGTTTAGTTTCTGTATGGTGTTTTTGGTTTTTCAAAGAACCGTGAATTTGACAGTAAGGCTGTCCTACAGCGTCCTCCAATACCAATGCGAGGCCAAAGCCAATATTTCGTTTTTGCTACACACTGATGCCTTTTGGACTTGAGATTGAAATTCATCTTTTATTCCCTAATATTTACAACTAGATGTGTTAAGAAACTTAAAACATGATTGGAACCCACCCATTTTTCGAGTCAGTAATAATATCGGAACTTGTAACTCACAGGTGTTTCTTTTTGCCCAGGGGTGAGCTGTTATACTGACTGATCACACAATTAATAGCACTGAATGTCTACCCTTGGTCTGAGCCCCAGAGTTTCACCTGTGAAGACGGCTTTTGTTGGTAAAAAGAATAAACCAAATGAAGTAAGAAAGCTGCAGTAAAAACCTGGAAAAGCATCCCCAAAAAATAATATAGGAGCCAGGAAACATACAACAGGGAGACCTGAAGAAAACCAACAAGAAAGTGAACAAGACAGTGGGTTAGCCTGCTATGGAAAGGGAAAAGGGTCAAAAGGGAGCCATGTAGGATGATCTACTTATCGGGGTGTTTCCCAGTTCCCATCATCCTGACACCAATGAAATAATAAATTTTTTTTCCTCATGTTATATTTCTGTGATCCTTGAGAAATGTTTTTTTTTTCCATAGGATCTTCTTGCGGTGGATCTCTGACTCAGCCACAGGGTGAATTTTTCAGCCCCGGATATCCATATAATTACCCCAATAACGCAAGATGCACATGGACACTGCAGGGCTCAGAGGGGCAGGTGGTCTCTGTACGGTTCACCTTTGTGAAGTAAGAAACGTCTTTATTTTTATGTTCTTTACCACTTATATGCACATACTGTACATACGGCATGTAGTGTTTGACACATTTCCACGTCATTGTGCTAAACTGAGAATTACTTTTGTCTTTCTGCAGTTTAGAGAGATGTTGCGACAGGATCCAATTGTACGATGGTCCAAACAGTGGGTACCCACTTCTCGGCACTGTTGTGGATCTATCCAAGAATATGTTCAATTCCAGCAGCAAATACATGACTGTCCTGTTCACCAGCGATGGGAGCGTGACTGCACCTGGTTTTAGGGCAGAATGGAATTTCTTGAGTAAGTATTAGATCAGCCACATTAACAGAAAGCGAATCAACCCAAAAGGATTTGAAGTAAAATAAATTAGCTTACACTGAATCAGTATCAAAGGAGAATTTATGTGAAATGACTCAATACAAAAGTAAATGAAGTACAAAGCCAGTCACTGAAAATGAATCCGAATGAACCGAATCAATATGAAGCTCACTGGAGCAAAGTCAGTCTATATTACATAAATCAATACAAAGTGAATCGATAGAAATTAACAAAAACACAAACTGATCTGAATTCATTCATGAGAACTCTAACCAGTACAAAATGAAGCGATATGCAGGTATGCAACATTTATCAACCCCATTATGTTCTGGGAAACATGTCACAGCTTTAAATGGATGTTGATTGGACATTACCATAGTCTTATCATGGCCTTTTTATGCTACTATTATGTAATATAAAATGGATTTTCAAAAGAAATCTGCGTGCAAACTATACATAAAAACACTCATAATTTTCTTACACAGTTTTTTTTATTTGCATTTTCCATACCGTCACAACCTTTTCCTGATTTGGGGTTGTAGATGCTCCATCCTGCAGGTATAACTGTGGCTATGACCTGGGTGGGTGTTCCTGCTCCAACAACTGTCAGTACTACGGACGATGCTGCCATGATTATTACAGTAAGAAAAAACACAAAACTCTGCCTTTTGCTTACTATCTTCCTTACCAAATACTGTCTCTTGTACGACACACCATAATACTGTATGTATAAGCAAACACTCTTACCTCATTATTCTCTCACTTACAGATTACTGTTACTATGATTACACAACAACAACAGCAGAACCAGCAACAACAACATATGACTACTGGACAGGTAGAACCTTATTACGAAACTTTAATCTACTGATATGATTCAAGAAATGGTGACTAATACCGTAACAGACACAAATACAAATCATTAACAATAATATACTACGTTATACTGCGTTTAGAAATAAAAAACCTACAGCTTTTTAAATGCGTAAAACAATTTTTATTCTAGTATTTAAATGCAACTTTATTGTTTTGTTTAATCTGACTATACCACTGAACCTTATATGTAAGGAACACTGCAATTTTTAGTTTTATTTTCTTTTGCATTTTTATATACCTCACAACCTTTTCCTGATTTGGGGTTGTAGATTCTCCATCCTGCAGGTATAACTGTGGCTATGACCTGGGTGGGTGTTCCTGCTCCAGCAACTGTCAGTACTACGGACGATGCTGCCATGATTATTACAGTAAGAAAAAACACAAAACTCTGCCTTTTGTTTACTATCTTCCTTACCAAATACTGTCTCTTGTACGACACACCATAATACTGTATGTACAAGCAAACACTCTTACCTCATTATTCTCTCACTTACAGATTACTGTCCCTACTACACAACAACCACAGGTACATTTTATCTATTGTTTCTAAAGAGAATGTAAGGCTCATTCATCTTCTCCGTTTCTTTTGTCATTTATGTTTTTTGGACATTCAGCTGTAGATGGTATTTTGGGTCGAGGGGTATTTATTGATAGAGTATTAGTCTGTGTGCAGGGGATGTGAATGTAACATGAACAGTTTATCATCTATTCCAACAGAAACAGAAACAACAACAGCATATGACTACTGGACAGGTAGAACCTTATTACCAAAGCGTAACAGACACAAATACAAATCATTAACAACAATATACCATGTCATACAGCGCTAGAAATAAAGCCTACAGCTAAACTATTTTTATTCTCATACTTACAGTGGTGCTTGAAAGTTTGTGAACCCTTTAGAATTTTCTTTATTTCTGCATAAATATGACCTAAAACATCATCAGATTTTCACACAAGTGCTAAAAGTAGATAAAGAGAACCCAGTTAAACAAATGAGACACAAATATTATACTTGGTCATTTATTTATTGAGGAAAATGATCCAATATTACATATTAGTGAGTGGCAAAAGTATGTGAACCTCTAGGATTCATTTGAAGGTGAAATTAGAGTCAAGGGTTTCAATCAAGTGGGATGCCAATCAGGTGTGAGTGGGGCGTTGTTGATGCTCATCAGGAAATGAAAAAAGGTTACAAAACAATCTCTAAAGAGTTTGGACTCCACCAATCCACAGTCAGACAGATTGTGTACAAATGGAGGAAATTCAAGACCATTGTTACCCTCCCCAGGAGTGGGTCGACCAACAAAGATCACTCCAAGAGCAAGGTGTGTAATAGTTTGCGAGGTCACAAAGGACCCAGGGTACTTCGAAGCAACTGAAAGGCCTCTCTCCACATTGGCTATGTTAATGTTTTCAGAGTCCTCATCGAAGAACACTGAACACCAATGGTGTGCAATGGCATGTGGGGGGGGGGTGGGGGGGGGGGGGGGGGGGGGGTGGTGTGGGTGGTGTGGGGGGTTGGGGGTGGGGGGGGGGGGGGGGGGTGGCAATCCACAGTCAGACAGATTGTGTACAAATGGAGGAAATTCAAGACCATTGTTACCCTCCCCAGGAGTGGTCGACCAACAAAGATCACTCCAAGAGCAAGGTGTGTAATAGTTGGCGAGGTCACAAAGGACCCCAGGGTAACTTCTAAGCAACTGAAGGCCTCTCTCACATTGGCTAATGTTAATGTTCATGAGTCCATCATCAGAAGAACACTGAACAACAATGGTGTGCATGGCAGGGTTACAAGGACAAAGCCACTGCTCTCCAAATAGAACATTGCTGCTCGTCTGCAGTTTGCTAAAGATCACGTGGACGAGCCAGAAGGCTAGTGGAAGAATGTTGTGTGGACGGATGAGACCAAAATAGAACTTTTTGGTTTAAAAGAAATGCGTTATGTTTGGAGAAAGGAAAACAGAAAACAGTTTGGAAAATGTCATTAACAGAAAGCGAAACTACCCAAAAGGATCCCAGAAGTTGAATCTGTTCATCTGGACATAAGGTTTAGTCGGACAAACATTTCGTCACTCATCTAAGTGACTTCTTCAGTCTCAGCTAGTTGGAAAACTCCCCAATCTTGTGTGAATGGCACACATGGTCATTAATGGTTAGGGTAATCTGCATATTAAACTGATCACCGTTCCCATTGTTATGCAATGGTGCTGGTACCAGTCATTATGCAAATGTGCTGTATATAAGATTGGGGAAGTTTTCCAACTAGCTGAGATGAACAGATGAACATGTCCAGATGAACAGATTCAACTTCTGGGATTTTCTTACCTGGATTATTGAGCATGCATCAAGACAACCCAAAAGGATTTGAAATAAAGTAAATTAGTTTAAACTGAATCTGTATCAAAGGAGTCATTCAAAAATCAGCTGAAGCAAAGCAGCGTGAATCGATGTGAAATGATGGTCTGTCAGACCTGAAGCAAAAAACGCATCGATAGACAGAATTATGAACAACAGGGAAGATCAGTCAGATGAAACAGAGACTCAACGTGTGAATCTGAACCAGTTGATATAGTTATAGGTTAGAGAGAATATACAAAAGGAGTGCTACTTACAATAGGACAGTTACAAACACAAACACCGTTTACAGCTCAGTACAAATAAATACTAGGAATTATTGCAAAAAAGTCTCTAAACACATGTGTGTGTGTGTGTGTGTGTGTGTGTGTGTGTGTGTGTGTGTGTGTGTGTGTGTGTGTGTGTGTGTGTGCATGCAGTGACAGCCACACCGTCGTGTCGGAACAATTGTGGTACGGGTTATGGCACCTGCTTCTGTGACGACTCATGCAAACACTTCAATGATTGCTGTCACGATTATTACGGTAAAACATGACATTCTATATTCTCACACTCACTCTTGATCTAATTCGCTGGGGATGGGAGGTTGGGGGGGGGGGGGGGGGCAACCGGCAGCACAGGACACAAGGCAGGAACCGGCCCAAGACAAGTCCATAGCAGCAATTTATTAAAAACCCATGCGAACATGGGGAAAACATACAAACTCCACAAAGACGGAATCTGGACTGAGACTTGAACCCAGGCCTGTGGAGCTCTGACAGCACTAACTGCTGTACCTAACTGGACTAACTGTCCCAACTCACTCATTCCTTACTCTGCATGCTATAGTTTTTTTATTCTCTATTTTATAATGCTATAGAATTTGTTTTACTTTATTTCAACTTAGAATATATATGATTGTATTCTAATTTTACATAGTGTATTTTCTTTACATATATTCTTTCATTTTTACATTTAACATCCACGCTACCCAAGGAGGACGGGTCCCTATCTGAGTCTTGGTCCTCCCAAGGTTTCTTCCCTATAATGTTTGGGGAATTTTCCCTTGCCACTGTTGCCTCAGGCTTGCTCAACTAAGGCTTTGAGCCAATATATTTGTAATCCTGCTTTGAGACAATGCTGTATTGTAAAAAGCGCTGTATAAATAAATTTGACTTGACCTATACATGAACAATATATGCCAGCTTGTAATATGCTTATGGTACGGCTGCCGTATTTATTTTTTTGTGTTAATTTCCAGATTATTGTTACTACTTGACAACGCCTCCAGGTGTGTTTTAAAAAAAAAAAATCATTATACAAGTGTAACGTTATTGTTCACGTAAGTGCTGCAATAACAAGCACGCTTTTTTTTTTTTAACCATGGGGGTGCTGTGCAGCGTGTGGAGGGACTCTGCACGGTTCGGGTGAATTCTCCAGCCCATACTACCCCAATTATTACCAAAATTATGCCCAGTGTGAGTGGACCCTCTCGGCTCCAGCAGAACAGACCATCCTCCTCTCCTTCATCGACATTGAGTCAGTAAATTCCTCTTTATTTTTATTTTATTAGATCGGTTTAATGACCAAATATGGGAGCGTTTCCAGTACCTTATGTCATTCTAAGATCTGCGTGTGTGTGAGTGTGTGTGTAGTTTGGAGCGCTGCTGTTACTGTGATTACCTGCACGTGTACGACGGCCCATCCTCCGCCTCCCCGCTCATAGCCACGGTGTGTGAGGAGTCATCTCAGCTGACCCTGCACTCATCCTCGTCCCACATGACCGTCCAGTTCAGGAGTGACGGCTCTGGAGTCGGACGTGGCTTCAAAGCCTTCTTTAGCTCCTCCCTAAACCAGAACACAGGTACTATACTCTCACCGACTCTCACTGTGCACCCGAGCCCAGAGCGGACATATTTACGCGTGTTCTCTGGCAGGTCAAGTGGACTGTTCCTCCAACTCGCTGAACGTCACCGTCCGTAAATCCTACGTCGAGTCGCTGGGCTATGACTGGCACCAGCTCACCCTGGACGAGCCGTGGTGCCGAGCGTACAGCGACTACATGTACAGCGACTTCATCATCTTCAGCTACTCGCTCAGCGAATGTGGGACTGTCAGAAAGGTTCGAGAGCAGAGTCAGAGTCAAATATCTGTGTGATTTACACTACTCATGCCTTTGCTCCAGAGTCCAATAGCAGTAGGCTTTAAACCTTCTGTGAAGCTGTTTGTTACACACTTCAAGCCTAATGTATGACGCGCCTTCTACAGGTCGACAACGGACGTATCGTTTACACCAATAACGTAAGAGTACCCAGTTACAACCCAAGCGAGATCACGCGACAGAGGGAGAACCTGCTGCTGAAGGTGACCTGCACGATGGACCAAACCACAACGGTCGGGACGCTCTACAACATCCTGGAGATTGGAAACTCCTCCATTGGTGGCACGGGCAAGGTTCGACACCGTTCATGGAGTTTTACGACTCCAGCAACTTCTCCCACCCAATCACCACACAGTTCCCCTTACCAGGTAGACCTGGACCAGGAAGTGTACGTGCAGGTGCAGCTGAGCAGACCCCGTTTCCAACCTCCAGCTGTTCCTTGGACACCTGTGTGGCATCACCCAGTCAGAACTTCAAGCTCCCGCATCTACTACCTTATACGCAATGGGTCAACAAAACACACACACACACACACACACACACACACACACACACACGTTTGTCTCTCAGTCTATTTGACCCAAGTTGTTTTATTATGCGAAAATAAATATTGCGTGGACTGTTTCAGGTGCGAGACAGACAACACGCTGCACGTCTACACCAACGGCCACAATTCCTTTGCCCAGTTCTCGTTCCGAACCTTCATGTTCCTGCGCGCACACAACAGCGTCTTCCTGAAGTGCGAAGTCGCCATATGCCCCGATAGCGACCTAAACTCGCGATGCCGCCAGGGATGCCGCCTACGCAAGAAACGAAGCCTGGGCTCCACCCACCGCACCCAGGTCGTCACACTGGGTCCGATCACGCTCAAAGGTCAGGGATCAGTTTTGGTGTCATGGCTGTTGAGAGCCAAAGACGTTTTAAGGACGCTTATAACGTTTGAAATGTCTTTCTGTGATTTATAACAGCGGGCTCGGAGAAGGAGGTGAAAATGAGGAAAGAGGAGTGAAGAGCTCAAAGCAGCTGAGATGATCGATTAATCAACGAGTTCCAATCATACATGTTTGAATTATCTCAAATTAAAGCATTAAATCATTAAAGCATCTCTAAAGGCAGATCTGTGTGATGGAGGGTTTTTCAAATATCAGATGAAGAATTTATTTCAGCATCATAATTTCTTACATTTATTATTCGAGGTCAGACAGCAATTACTGGAAAATATGTTAGCCTAAGCATTTTAACGTGAGGACACCTTGCATTACATTAGCCATGCATGGGGAATGCTGGGCATGAAGCACGACGGGACTGGAAAACTTGGGCACGAAGAACATAATACACCAAAAATATAGAGCTCTAAAATATAAGGGACTGTAAACATAGGGCTCTAAAATATAGGGATCTGCGAAAGATATGGAGCTGGAAACATGGAACACTTCTAAAATAACACACCTTGGCATTGGGTACATAGGGAACTGGGCAGTGGGTGCATAGGAAAGATATAGGGCACTAAATTATAGGGCTCTAAAATATACAGCATTAAACATGGAAACATGGAGAGTTTTTAAATAATACACCCAAAAATACAGGGCTCTGGGCAAATAGGGCACTGGGAAGGTATGGAACTGGAACCACTGGTCACTTTTAAAATAATATACTAATCATATACGACACTTGGAATACAGGGATATAGGACACTGGGAATATAGGGCACTAAGAAAGAATGGGACTGGAAACATCATGTATTATTTAATATAATATACTAAGAATATAGTGCACTGGGAATATGGGCTCTGTAAATGTATAGGACTGGAAACATCGGGCACTTCTAAAATAACACATCAGGAATACTTGGCACTGGGTACATAGGGAAAATATAGGGCTCTAAATTATAGGAGTCTAAAATATAGTGCACTAAGAATGTATGGGATTGGAAACATTGGGCACTTGTAAAATAATACACCAATACACAAAGAATACAGGGCTCTGGGCAATTAGGGCTCTAAAATATAGGCCACTGGGAATGTATGGGACTGGAACCATTGGTCACTTTTAAAATAATACACTAAGCATATAAGACACTTGGAATATTGAATATAGGGGACTAAAAAAGTATGGGACTGGAAACATCATATATTATTTAAAATAGTACAGTATACTAGGAATATCGGGCACTAGGAATATGGGCTCTGGGTATTTTAGGGCTCTGGAAATGTATGGGACTGGAAACATCGGGTACTTTTAAAGTAATACACCAAGAATACAGGTCTCAGGGTGTATAGGGCTCTAAAATATAGAGCATCGGGAATATAGAGCTCTGTGAATGCACTGGGCACTTAAAAAAACACTAAAAATATAGGTCAATAGGTACACAGGGCTCTAAAATATAGGGCTGTGAGTAATTGGGGCTCTAAAATATAGGGCACTGGAAGTATAATACACTGAAAATGTATGGGACTGGAAATGTCGAGCACTTTTAAATGAATACACCATGAATATTGGACACTAGATATTGTATATAGGGCTCTGAGAATGTGCTGGATTGGAAACATAGGACACTTTTAATACCCTAAGAATATTGGGCACTGGGTCTATATGGCACTGGAGATATAAGGCACTGCGAATATTGGGCACTGGGAGTAGAGGGCGCTGGAAATACAGGACACTAGAAGATAAGTCAGTAGACGGAGTGTAATGTTCTGGAATAATGTTCTCCTGGGAAATCCTGGATCCAGGCTTTTATATGGACGTTAATTCAACACGGTTTTAATGTTTGGGCTTACCGACGTCAAAGAGTGGGAATATAAACCACTGGACGTGGTTCAATTCCCTTTCCGTTCACTAGAGGGCGATAAATAATCAGAATACACCGAGCTTAAACCCGGTCACCACCTCTGAATCAACACTGCTTCATTCAGGCATCATCGGCACCCCATAATATCCCATTTTAGCACTGCCTGGATTTAGGGGTTACAGGTCAGGGTCAGGGTTAATCTGAGCTTGAGGTATCTGAGGTATCTGAAACGTGCGCAAAAGTTTGTGCACCTCTCCAGATCATCCAATTTGTCATACTATTTGTTTCATGTTTTTTTATATATAAAATACGAATCAGGGGGTGCATTATAAATACATTATTAAGTGATTTTATAAATTGTGCGCCTCCTACAGGCAGGATATCTATAGGAAGGTTTTATTTGTAGAAATATATAGAATCTACTGACCAACCCTTAATCAGAAGAGCTATGAACAAAAGATTTGTGAGAATAAAGACTGAAGGGAGCATCAAACAACGAATTCAGCCTTGTGGTTGCTGGTTTTTTTTTTTTTTTATTCGGACCTGTTCCAATATACTCGCTATACAATCCGATCTCACCGATGACCTTTTAAGTGTTTCTCTGGACTGAAAGCAGATCAGGAGGGACGTGGAACGAAGAGATTTAGCTAGAGCCGGGTCTGGAACACGAGCAGCTCGTGAAGGAAATGCCGTCTTCACTTTCACCGATAAAATCCTCAGCTGAACTCAAAGACATGTCTGCCAGAAGGTTATGAATTCAGATCCCACAGCTGCCTAAGAATCAAGCACCAGCACCCAGGGCATGTCTGTTTACTTTTGCTACTTTAATCCTCAGTCCTCAGTCCTGCTCTTCATAAAATGAACAAAGGAATGAAGTCTTAACTCTAAGGAAAGCTTAGAGTAGCGCATCGGTTTATTCATAGCCTACATGACATTATTAGCCTTATTTTCAGGAAAAAGTGATGATAAGACCTCTGCTCTGAGTTTATTCGCTGTAATTGGTCCCGAGAGAGGATTAGCTGGAGGTGGATGGATGAATGGATGGATGTATGGATGGATGAGTGCAGGGAACGAATTGCAAGGTGAGATGAAGAAGGAGAGGAGAGAAGAGCTCACGTGGACTATCATGAAGGGAATGAAGGGGATTATAGGTAAGCTGAACCTCTGTGTTTCATTTAACACACCATTTACTCTGACAGAGTGTATTTACACACACACACACACACACACACACACACACACACACACACACACACGAGCATACAGCACATTGACTCTTAGACGTTTATTAATAATCAGACATGATCATGCTATGAAGCCATATCACCCGGCTCAATATTAGTCTATACCAGTGTCATGGTGTGATGTTTGGCATGTTCTCACTATGTTCCTCTCAAAGAACTCTTCCAAAGACTGCACTTACATGAGGGAGCCGTTTCAGTGAAGCCCTCCATTCCCACCCATTAATTTTCAGTTCTACGTCAAATAATGTCCACCGATGACACTATATTTAAAATTTCCTCCTACCTCGAAAAAACATGCCGTGGCCTCACAGAGGGTCCAGTCCTGGTGGGAACATGTTACGCCTGCGGAAGTTCAGAGTAGTGCTTGTGAACAGAATACTGCCGTATGTAAGCTGGTGGACTCACGATTGTATGCGATGAGGACAGTATGATCGGTTAGAAGTGCCAAAACTTTTGCATAAGTCTAGAACTTGACACACCACATACTTACAGTGGTGCTTGAAAGTTTGAACCCTTTAGAATTTTCTATATTCCTGCATAAATATGACCTAAAACATCATCAGATTTTCACACAAGTTCTAAAAGTAGATAAAGAGAACCCATTTAAACATATGAGACACAAATATTATACTTGGTCATTTATTTATTGAGGAAAATGATCCAATATTACATATTAGTGAGTGGCAAAAGTATGTGAGCCTCTAGGATTAGCAGTTAATCTGAAGGTGAAATTAGAGTCAGGTGTTTCAATCAATGGAATAGCAATCAAGTGTGAGTGTTTTATTTAAATAATCCCTTATCTATCACAGTCTGCTCTTCACAACACATGTTTGTGGAAGTGTATCATGGCACGAACAAAGGAGATTTCTGAGGAGCCCAGAAAAAGAGTTGTTGATGCTCACCAGGCTGGAAATGGTTACAAAACCATCTCTAAAGAGTTTGGACTCCACCAATCCACAGTCAGACAGATTGTGTACAAATGGAGGAAAGGGCGTGCCCGGCAAGGGGGCGAGAGCAAAAAATGGAAGAGCCACTAGCAGGTAAATAGTAACTGAATGTAATGACAATAATACACATAAAAAAAAGGAATAAAAATGAGAAAATGATCGACCATGTAATATGATAACAAAAAAACACCCTGCTAAACATGGCGGGCTTAACCCGGGGGACACCAAATAAAACACGGTGGAATACAAAAAACCCAAAGCCGGATAAACAACGGCAGTGCTATAAGCTACAGCAATAACCGGGAAACATGAGTGCCTATAAGCTACAGCAATAACCGGATAACATGAGGTGCTTATAAGCTACAGGCAATGACCGGATAAGACGGAGTGCTAAGCTACAGTGGTAAACCGGGTAAGCATGGAGTGCTCTCTAAGCAACAGCAATAACCGGATAACATGAGGTGCTATAAGCTACAGCAATAACCGGACAACATGAGGTGCTATAAGCTAACAGCAATAACCCGGATTAACATGAGGTGCTATAAGCTACAGCAATAACCGGATAACATGAGGAGCTATAAAGCTACAGCAATAACCGGGTAACATGAAGTGCTATAGCTACAGCAATAACCGGATTAACATGAGGTGCTATAAGCTACAGCAATAAACCCGGATAAACATGAGGTGCTATAAAGCTACAGCAATAACCAGATAAAGAATGGAGGTGCTATAAGCTACAGCAATAAACCGGATAACATGAGGTGCTAGAAGCTCAGCAAATAACCGGAACAACCTGAGGTGCTATAAGCTACAGCAATAAAAACCGGAATAACATGAGGAGCTATAAGCTTTACAGCAATAACCGGGTAAACATGAAGTGCTATAGCTACAGCAATAACCGGATAAACATGAGGTGCTATAAGCTACAGCAATACAATAACCGGATTAAGACGGAGGGGCTATAAGCTACAGCAATAACCGGATGACATGAAGTGCTATAAGCTACAGCAATAACCAGATAAGACGGAGGTGCTATAAGCTACAGCAATAACCGGATGACATGGAGTTGCTATATAAGCTACAGCCGTACAGAGAGGACTCACAGAGAGCGGTCGCAAGCCGCCAGGCCGTACAATGGCGGAGAACCACGAGCGCAGAGTCCAGTGAAGACAGTACAAAAGTGAAGGGGAACCCCAGTGCGAATCCACGAACCGAAAAAAACATAGAATAATCCAGCGCGCGGCGCAAAAACAGGAAAGTCCACCCACAATCCGCTAAAGGTGAGTAAGTCAATGCTCCCGCAACGGGCGGGGTGAGAAAAACGGAGGGTAGGGCACAGCCCCTAACAGTACCCCCCCCCCCCCAGGGGCCCGTCCACGGGCCCACAACCCCCCCCCCCAAGGCCGCACGCCCAGATCCGGGGGCTTCTGGGGGGCGGGGCCGAGCGGCGGGGGGAGGCGCCGAGCCCGGAGGGGAAAGGGACACGTGGGCGGGTGATGCGGGTGAAGGGAGGAGGCGGACGGAGGGTCCGGACCACACTGGCCAGAAGAATCCCTAGACGGTTCAGGGGGTGGACGATCATCACCCTTGGACGAGTCGTCTGGACAATCCCCCAAAGCCAGCGGGCCCCGGGAACCCCGAGAGACAAGGCGACCGTCGAGGAGGCCACTGGAGACAAGGCGGCCGTCGAGGGGGCCCACTGGAGGCAAGGCGGCCGTCGAGGGGGCCACTGGAGGCAAGGAAGCCTTCGAGGGGGGCACTGGAGGCAAGGCGGCCCGTCGAGGGGGTGCCACCGGAGGCAAGGCGGGCCGTCGAGGGGGCCACCGGAGGCAGGGCGGCCGTCGAGGGGGCCACCGGAGGCAGGGGAGGCCGTCGAGGGGGCCACCCGGAGGCAGGGCGGCCGGGGTCCGAGGGGGGCCACTGGAGGCCCCAGGGCGGCATCGAGGGGGCCACCGGAAAATTTGACGGCCATCAGGAAAACTCTCCTCAGCTTGACGGCTCCCCGGATGGCCTGACTAGGTCCAGAGGTGCAGCGGGGCAGATGACATCGGTGCCGGCACGGAGACGGTGGTCGGCGTGCCCTTCACAACAGAGAGAGCCTCGGGGGCATCTCCAGTTCGAGAAGCCAAATCTCCGGAAGTCCTCCGTAGTAGAGGGAGAAGAGCCCAGGGCCCGTCGCGATGGGCAAAGCCGGCACCCGGGGCGTTCCTCAGCGAGGGGAGAAAGCGCTCCGGACGTCCTTCAGCGAAGGAAGGACGCGCCCTGGACGTCCTTGATGAGCGAAGCGGTGCTCTGCGATGTCCCTGTCGAGGCGAAATGGCGCTCTGGACATCCTTAGCAAGGAGGGAAGTGCTTGGGGCGGTTCTGGCGAGCAAGGCGACGCTCCGGATGCCCTCAGCGGAGAGGATGAAGCGCTTGGGACGTTCCTGACGAGCGAGTGGCGCTCTGGACGTCCTCAGCGGAGGGCGAAGCGCCTTAGGACGTTCCTGACGAGCTGAGTGGCGCTCTGGACGTCCTCACAGCGGAGGGCAAAGCGCTTAGGACGTTCCTGACGAGCTGAGTGGCGGCTCTGGACGTCCTCAGCGGAGGGCAAAGCACTTAGACGTTCCTGACGAGAGCGGAGAGTGGCGCTCCGGACGCCCCTCAGCGGAGGAAGAAGCGCTTGGACGTTCCTGACGAGCGGGAGTGGCGCTCCGGACGCCCTCAGCGGAGGAAGAGAAGCGCGTGGGACGTTCCTGACGAGCGGAGTTGACGCTCTGGACGTCCTCAGCGGAGGGCAAAGCGCTTAGACGTTCCTGACGAGCGGAGTGGCGCTCCGGACGCCCTCAGCGGAGGAAGAAGCGCTTGGGACGTTCCTGACGAGCGGAGTGGCGCTCTGGACGTCCTCAGCGGAGGAAGAAGCGCTTGGGACGTTCCTGACAAGCGGAGTGACGCCCTGGACGTCCTCAGCGGGGGAAGGAACGCTCTGGACGTCCTCAGCGGGGGAAGGAACGCTCTGGACGACTCTGGCGAGCGAAATGGTGCTCTGGACGTCCTCAGCGAAGAAAGAGGTGCTTGGAACGGTCTTGACGAGCGGAGTGGCGCTCTGGACGTCCTCAGCGAGGAGAGGGGCGCTCTGGACGACTCTGGCGAGCGAAGTGGTGCTCTGGGCGTCGTCAGCGGAGGAAGAAGCGCTTGGGACGTTCTTGACGAGCGGAGTGGCGCTCTGGACGTCCTCAGCGAGGAGAGAGGCGCTTTGGATGACTCTGGCGAGCGAAGTGGTGCTCTGGACGTCCTCAGTGGAGGAGGGAACGCTCTGGACGCCTCTGGCGAGCGAAGTGGCGCTTTGGGTGTCCTCAGCGGAGGAAGAGGCGCTCTGGGTGTCCTCAGCGGAGGAAGAAGCGCTCTGGGCATCCTCAGCGGAGGAAGAAGCGCTTATGACGTTCTTGACGAGCGGAGTGGCGCTCTGGACGTCCTCAGCGGGGGAAGGAACGCTCTGGACGACTCTGGCGAGCAAAGTGGTGCCCTGGGCGTCGTCAGCGGAGGAAGAGGCGCTTGGGACGTTCTTGACGAGCGGAGTGGCGCTCTGGACGTCCTCAGCGGGGGACGAAGCGCTCTGGACGGTCTCCGGAGTGAGCAGTGTGCTCTGGACGGTTTCCGGAGTGAGCGCTTTCTGTGCCGGCCTGGGCCTGATGATGGTGGGGATCCTCCAGCAGCCCTTGAGCGGAGGGTCCCGTTGATGATGGGCAAGCGGAGGTGGGTGCCGAGGGCGGGGAAGCTTGACCTCACACGCCTGACCCCAGCGGTGACTCCGGACCGGTGTCGACTGAGGGGCAAACTGGGCCCCGAGAGCCTTCAGAAGCTGGTCACAGGTACCTGATTCAAACTGGGGCCATGCCTCAGCGGCCCAGTCCAAGGCCCGGCCAGTCAGTAGGAGCCCCACAAAGGCCAGCCGGTTGCATTCTGCAGCAAAAGGATAATAGTCCAGGCAAGCCTTGCATGCAACAAAAAACTGCTGGAACTTGCTGGAGTCTCCGTTAAATTTTTCCGGCTGGAGTGGGGGCTCTGCAGAGCTGGAACCCGCCATCGGCATGTTTTGGGCGGGAGCATTCCTGTTACGTGGGGTCTCGGAGAGAGCAGACCGATGATGCAGGTTCCAGTTCAGGACAGTTTATTATTAATGCACAGGCGGGTTGCCCGGCAAGGGGAACGAGCAAAAAAATGAAGAGCACTAGCAGGTAATAGTAAACTGAATGTAATGACAAAATACACATAAAAAAATAGGAATTAAAAAAATTAAATGATTGACCAGGTAATATGATAACAAAAAAACCACCCTGCTAAACACGGCGGGCTTAACCCGGGGACACCAAATAGACACGGTGGAATACAAAAACCCAAAAGCCGGATAACACGGCAGTGCTATAAGAAGCTACAGCAATAACCGGGAAAACATGAAGTGCTATAAGCTACAGCAATACAGGATAACATGAGGTGGCTAATAAGCTACAGCAATGACCGGATTTAGACGGAGTGCTAAGCTACAGTGGTAACCGGGGTAAGCATGGAGTGCTCTAAGCTACAGAGCAATAAACCGATAACATGAGGTGCTATATAAGCTACAGCAATAACCGGACAACATGAGGTGCTATAAGCTACAGCAATAACCGGATAACATGAGGTGCTATAAGCTACAGCAATAACCGGATAACATGAGGAGCTATAAGCTACAGCAATAACCTGGGTAACATGAAGTGCTATAAGCTACAGCCAATAACCGGATAATATGAGGTGGCTATAAGCTAGACAGCAATAACACCGGATAACCATGAGGTGCTATAATAAGCTACAGCAATAACCAGATAAGACGACGGAGGTGCTATAAGCTACAGCAATAACCGGGATAAACATGAGGTGCTATAAGCTACAGCAATACCGGACAACCATGAGGTGCTATAAAGCTACAGCAATAACCGGATAACATGAGGTGCTATAAGCTACAGCAATAACCCGGATAACATGAAGGAGCTATAAGCTACAGCAATAACCGGGTAAACATGAAGTGCTATAGCTACAGCAGCAATAACCGGATAACATGAGGTGCTATAAGCACAGCAATAACCAGATAAGACGGAGGTGCTATAAGCATACAGCAATAACCGGATGACATGAAGTGCTATAAGCTACAGCAATAACCAGATAAGACGGAGGTGCTATCAGCTACCGCAATAAAACCGGATGACATGAAGTGCTAAAAGCTACAAGCCATACAGAGAGGACTCACAGAGAGCGGTCGCAGCCGCAAGGCCGTACAATGGCGAGGACCACGAGCGCAGAGTCCAGTGAAGACAGTACAAAAGTGAAGGGGAACCCCAGTGCGAATCCACGAACCGAAAAAAAAAACATAGAATATTTCCAGTGCGCGGCGCAAAAACAGGGAATCCGCTAAAGGTGAGTAAGTCAATGCTCCCCGCAACGGGCGGTTGAGGACACGTTCAACTTAAATAGTCCCGGTAATCAAAACAAAAACGAGTCTCAGGTGCGCGCCGCCATCTTTGCGTTCCGCAGAGCCTTGTGGGAGATGTAGTGCGCAACACACACACACACACAACAGCTCAGCGGAACGAAAAGAAAACGGGGGGAGGTAGGGCACAGCCCCTAACATGTTGAGGGGGGGATACTCACCAGGCTGGAACATGGGTTACAAAAACATCTCTAAAGAGTTTGGACTCCACCAATCCCACAGTCAGACAGATTGTGTACAAATGGAGGAAACTCAAGAACATTTTTACCCTCCCCAGGAGTGGTCGACCAACAAAGATCATAGCAAGAACAAGGCATGTAATAGCTGGCGAGGTCACCAAAAGGACCCCGGGGTAACTTCTAGGCCAACTGAAGGCCTCTCTCCACATTGGCTGATGTTAATGTTCATGAGTCCACCACCAGAAGAACACTGAACAGCAATGGTGTGCATGGCAGGGCTGCCAAGGAGAAAGCCACTTGCTCTCCAAAAAGAACATTGCTGCTCGTCTGCAGTTTGATAAAGATCAAGTGGACGAGCCAGAAGGCTATTGGGAAGAATGTTTTGTGGACGGATGAGACCAAAAATAGAACTTTTTTGGTTTAAAATAAACGCGTTATGTTTGGAGAGAAAGGAAAACACTGCATTCCAGCATAAGAACCTTATCCCATCTCTGTGAATCATGGTGGTGGTAGTATCATTGGTTTGGGCCTGTTTTGCTGCTCTGGGCAGGACGGCTTGCCATCATTGATGGAACAATGAAATTCTGAATGATATCAGAGAATCTAAAGGAAATGTTTCAGGACATCTGTCCATGAAAAAACTGAATCTCAAGAGAAGGTGGTCATGCAGCAAGAAAACGACCCTAAGCACACCAAGGCGTTCTACCAAAAAATGGTTAAAGAAGAATAAAGTTCATGTTTTGGAATGACCAAGTCAAAGTTCCTGACCTTAATCCAATGGAAATTGTTGTGGAAGGACCTGAGTGAGCAGCTAATGTGAGGAACACCACCAACATCCCAGAGCTGAAGTGTTCTGTACGGAGGAATGGGCTAAAATTCCTCCAAGCCGGTGTGCAGGACTGATCAACAGCTACAGGAAACGTTTAGTTACAGTTATTGCTGCACAGGGGGGTCACACCAGATACTGAAAGCAAAGGTTCACATACTTTTGCCACTCACTAATATGTAATATTGGATCATTTTCCTCAATAAATAAATGACCAATTATAATATTTGTGTCTCATTTGTTTAACTGGGTTCTCTTTATCTACTTTTAGGACTTGTGTGAAAATCTGATGATGTTTTAGGTAATTCTACATTCTAAAGTGTTCACAAACTTTCAAGCACTACTGTAGACTAGTGAAGCACAAAGATTAATAATAACAAAGGCTATAAGGCTCTAAAATATAGGGCACTTGGAATACAGGGCAATGGTTGTAGAGGGTACCACTGGAGGTATAAGGCACTGGGAATATTGGGCACTGGGATTATAGGACACCGGGAATATGGGACAGGTGAACAGAACAGTGCCATATGTAAGCGAGTGGAGTCATGAATATGTGTCCACTAGTTGTTTGGGGTGTATTTTGGGGGTAATTTTAACAAAAAAGTAACTGAAAAGAACAAAAGAAGTTCAGTTCCAGATTGCTCTTGCTCTCTTAGTCTCTTTCTCTCACTCTCGCCCCTACAGGTATAGGTAACTTCATCCAGCCTGCCTTAACTAAATATTCAGATTATCCTTCCATTCCTCATCACCCCATCAATCACCATCGTGTCTATGCATGTGTGTGTGTGTGTGTGTGTGTTTTCTGATTCCTGGGCAAAAAAGCTCAAGTGCAGGAAGCGGAATTAAAAGAAAGAAAAGTCACTCTGCTGTAGAGAGCAGACAGAAAGTACAGATACTCTAAAAGTAAAAGCTAAAGTACCCGAAAAAAGGAATAAATAAAAAAACGTCCAATCAGAGGTCAGAGTTACTGGGCCTGACTTTATATGAACTAAGTTTTGTTTTCTGTTGAAAGTACACTCACTTTATTAGGAACACTAAACAAATACTGGGTAGGACCTCGGTGTTGTAGCGCAACTGCCTCAAGGTTTGACACACTCTGTTACGTACTATAATTTATATATATATATATATATATATATATATATATATATACACACATATAAAACGTAACAGAGTGTGTGTGTGTGTTTTAGGCACAAACCAGAGGCGAAAGCGATAGCGCGAACCTGGCTCGCGTCTCTGAGCGCCCGCAGCTCACTTTGCTCTCCGTCTGGTTTTACAAAAGAAACGGCTTTTACTTTAAGTGCAACTCAACTCACAATTTCCTCTCCAAACTCCCCCCAAACCCCCACACATTAAAGAAGGGAGGGAATTCAGATAAGCATGGCATTAACTCTATTTCCAGATCCACACACATTCTCTCTCTCTCTCTCTCACACACACAAACACTCCCTCTGGCGGCTAAATCTCCCTTAAGCACACAATAATAGTTGATTTATGCGAGGGCGCAGGGCGGAATCGTGCAGGAGTGTGTTACAGTATGAGTTACACCACTGCGGCTAATCCTCTGGGAGACAAGAGGGAGTTACAGAAATGCAGAATCACAGCGGATGTGGACGAGGGGATTTGATGAAAAACCTATTACCTCTTTTTTAATGCTGTATCTGTACGTAAACAAAACATAAAGGTAAAATAAAGTGCGAGGTGCGAGTTAGAAGAGCTGTCTGTATACTTTTGGCCATGCAATTGTTGCCATTTTGTGTACAAGCCAGTATAGGGCTGATGGGTGTTGCATGAGGCTGCAGTGGGACTGTCAGTGCTGCTCGGTGGTGCTTGTAGGAGGACACATAATCAGTCACTCCTCCAGAGCAGGTTAAAATTCAACACTCATTCAAATCTGACATATTGTTAGATCTATTTTCCATCTGTTATAAATGCACCTTAAGTACAACACACATCGAGCTGTACAATCGCCTATGCTGTTTAAAACACAGCAATAGAAAAAATACAATTAAAAATAAAGAAAAAGCACACGTCTTTCTTTCTCTACACTTAAGCCACAGTTGAAGTTTTTGATCCTGCGAAACTGGGGCAATAGAAAATTAAAATCTTGCTTAAAAATATATATAATAATAAATCTGACACGCCTGAGATTAAAAACTGTTAATAATAATAAAATAAATGAATCAATCCATAAATAATAATTAAATAAAAATATGAAAATGACGCAGAAGGAAAATGAGGCGGAGAGAATTAGTAATAATAACAACAATAATAATTCAATAGCTACATAAATATAATCAGCATAATAAACTGACAACTTTTTTTTGCAATGGTAATAATAATGCAAATAATATTAATAACATTAATACTATAAAATAACAAAAACAATAATAAATAAATAAATAAACAAATAATTAGAATCAGAAAATAAGATTATTATTATTATTATTATTATTATTATTATTATTATTATTATTGTTATTATTATTATTATTATTATTAAATAAAATATAAAAACTAAAGAAAGAAATACTACTACTAATCACCATCACAAAATAATAATAATGATAATAATAATAATAATAATAATAATAGTAATAATAATAATAATAATATCTAAAACACTATTTTTTTAAAAATCACTAATAATCACCTTCACAAAATAATAATAATAATAATAATAACAATAATAATAATAATAATAATAATAATAATAATAATAATAATAAAAAACGCAACCATTTTATATTTTATCTTTTTAATCACTCAGTAATGATTAAAAATCATGAAAATTTTAAAATAACAAAATATAACAACATAAAATAATGAATCATGAAAATTTTAAAATAACAAAATATAACAACATAAAAATAATGAATCATGAACCATTTTATATTTTATCTTTTTAATCACTCAGTAATGATTAAAAATCATGAAAATTTTAAAATAACAAAATATAACAACATAAAATAATGAATCATGAAAATTTTAAAATAACAAAATATAACAACATAAAATAATGAATCTTGAAAATTTTAAAATAACAAAATATAACAACATAAAATAATGAATCATGAAAATTTTAAAATAACAAAATATAACAACATAAAATAATGAATCATGAAAATTTTAAAATAACAAAATATAACAACATAAAATAACGAATAAAATAAAATCAACCCGATAAATCGATCTGATTATAACTGTCACAAGCAACACTATGCTGCTGTAGATTAACTGTACATAAAAAATATGAGATCGTTATTTGCTATTAAAATCATAATAGCTTGCTTTTTTGATCTATTCATATGAACCGCTGCAGAGCTAAGGACGCTACGTGTGGTAACGAACTTTAATTAGCAGCTAGCGTAGGCGATGTAAGAGCAGGTTAACCTTTGTGAGTGCTATTGTCATGCCTGTTTCCTTGAAAGTTTATCATCAATCAATGCTGATGAAATGGCTCGGTCCGTCCTGTCACCCCGCCGGCGCTCGCTATTCAAATGTGTCAGGCTGCTGGTTTGACTAACAGAGGAACAGTAGGAAAATCGATCATGCTTTCCAAGGTCCAGATGCACGCTGCTCCTTCCCAAGAACGGCCTCCAGTGCACTTATCAAACCTCAACGATCAAAACCAAACATTCCCTCAGCCCAGCGCAGGAACGGCCTAACGGCGCCCACGTCACAGCAGCTAACGTTGTGTGTTCCGCCAGCATGTGTGTGTTTCTGTTTGAGGCTGAATCTGTGTACGACATTCTCCCATCTTCAAACTGTAGCTCCTAGAACCCTCAACATAAAAGTTTGGGAATTCTCAACATTCTAGAACCTTCAAAATCCTAAATCTCAAGGTTTGAAGAGCCTCAAAGTGAAGATCCAAGAACTCACAAAATGAAGGTTAATCCTTTCCAATGTGAAGGTTCTAGATTGCTCAAAGTTGACACTTTGAGCATCAAGGAGAAACATCAAGGTGAAAATTAAAGAATCCTCAATATCGAGGTTCTAGAACACCAAACGTTACGATTCCAGCATCCTCAGTACTTCAGAATCAAGGTCTGAGTGTGAAGGTTCCAAAACCTAACTATCCTCAGCATTAAGGTTCTGAAGATTTCGTCTGAATTTCCGTCATGTTCTCAAGGCTCTAAAACCATCAACATGAAGGTCTGAGTATCCTGACTGTTTTAGAATCCTTGGTGTGAAGGGTTCAGTAATTCACACTATGAAGGTAAGAAAAAGAATGTTCTAAAACAAGGTTCTAGGAACCACAATGTCTAGGTTTTACTGTCCTCAAATATCTGGAATGCTCAAAAAAATAGGCACCAAGGTTCCAGTACCATCAGTGCTCTAGAACGCGCAAGGTTTCTAGTGTAACAACTGTTGTAGGACACTCAAGAACAAAGTTTCCAGTATCATTACTATTCTACTACACTCACAAACAAGGTTTCTAATATGCTCAATGCTCTAGAACACTCATGAATATGGTTTCTTGTATCACAACTGTTCTAGAACATTAAAGGTCCTTTATCCTCAATGTTACAGAACACCCAACAATAGGTTTTCTAGTATCCTCAGTGTTCTAGCACACCCAACAATAAGGTTCTATTATCATTAAGTTTCTAAAACACTCAAGAACAAGGTTCCAATATCATAGATGTTCTAGAACACTCAACAAATGTTATAATATCCTTAATGCTCTAGAATTCTCATCAATAATGTTCTACTATCCCCAATGTTCTAGATCACTCTACAATAACGTTCTATTATCGTCAACGTTTAAGAACAAAGTTTATGGTATCTATTTTAGAACACTCAACAAAAGGGTTGCTAGTAACCTCCATGTTCTATAACAATCAATAATAATGTTCTAGTATTACAGCTGTTCTAGGACACTCAACAGTAAGGTTTCTAGTATCCTCAATGTTCTATGACACTCGAGAGTCAGGTGTCTTGTATCAAAGCTGTTCTAGAACACTCCATAATACATTTTCTAGTATCCTCAGTGTTCTGGAACACTCAATAATAATTCTTCTAGTACCCTTGGTGATTTGGAATAATCCAGAACAAGGTTTCTAGTATCTTCAATGTTCTAGAACACTCACAAGTAAGGCTTCTAGTAACACAACTGTTCTAGAACACCAAACAACAAGATTCTAGTATCCTCAATGATCTTGAACATTCAACAATACGTCTAGAATACTCGTTAACAAGGTTTAAACATACTCAATGTTCTAAAACACTCAACAGTAAGGTTTCCAGTATCCCCAATGTTCTAAGACACTCAACAGTAAGGTTTCCAGTATCCCCAATGTTCTAAGACACTCAACAGTAAGGTTTCTAGTATCATAGTTGTTCTAGAACAACGTTCTAGAATCTTCATAGCATTCTTTCTGCACCAGCTCATACCCAGAGCCAAAATTCTATGGGTATTTAATGCACTGTGTGCATTTCTGGAGCTTTATACACTCTCTGTCATGTGAGTTAAATATGATGAGGAATAAGAAGGAGCTGCAGGTCGACAGGTGAGGAATGTGAAGGGGAAAAAAGACAGGAAGGAAGGAACGTATAGAGGGAATTGAGAGGGAATCGCAGTCACAGGAGTATCAGTTACTTCACCCCACAGAGACTTCACAAATCTTTAATTATTTCAATCTTTGATTTAAAAAAACAATCTGATTTATTTAGACTTTTAATAAATGCATGAATGTACCAGGAGTAATGAAGCTCAATTTCAACCTCATCTCAAAATAATGAACCCTAAATAGTGAGCAGGTGGTAACCGGATCCGTTTAAACCCAGCAGCATTTTAATCGCATTTTAAACTTTAAGCTCGTTGGCCGCCGATGCTTCCGACCGATCTCTGACTCGAGCACTTGAGTTCTGACCTTTGGGAGTTCTGATTGGATGGTTTTTAGGGTATCGTATTGCTTAATGGGTATCAGTTAAGCAAAACAGTATTTAAAATACTAAAATCAGTCATTTAAACACTTTCTGGTCTAGTGGCTCCACCCAGCTCTAGAGACACGGGTTCGAGTCCAATCATGGTCGGTGCTTGTGTGTCATTTGCATGTTCTCCTTGTCTGTGTGCCCCCAGCTCCTCCAGTTTTTTCTCCCAGATTCTAAAGGCATCTTACATCAATTGGTGTCTCTAAAATGTCCCGGTGTGAGTGTGTGTGTCCCTCAGGGCCGTGTAGTACAGCAAGCGTGTGTTTCCTGTGCACCGAAAGGCCTCTGAGATTCAACCTGGTGAAACATGACCCAGAAACCTTACAACACACAGGTGTGTGACTTCACTCTACACCGGGTGGCTTCCCACTGTCATTCAAAGTGAATTACTATGTGGAACGCCATCTGTGCCAAATTGAAGTCTT
Source organism: Ancistrus triradiatus (assembly GCA_025084515.1). Classification (NCBI taxonomy): domain Eukaryota; kingdom Metazoa; phylum Chordata; class Actinopteri; order Siluriformes; family Loricariidae; genus Ancistrus; species Ancistrus triradiatus. Next base: position 31,596 of record JAJAGP010001480.1, read on the forward strand.
TCTGAAATAAATATCCGTACAAACAAAGAATGCATAACCGTGAGAAAACGCTTGAACTAGCAGAGAAATCATACCCGATCGTTTCCACAGCCTTTAACACACCTTTGCCATTTCTTCACTAAACTCAACAAACTGCACAACGTGACACCTGAATGCGTTTAGGAACCCGTTAAAGATCACGAATACAAGAACCGTTAAGACTGTGAGCTGCTAAAAGGGACGTTTGGAGGTTGTGATTTTCCGCAGAGGTTCGAAACTATGTGCATCAGCGAAAATGGGACCAGACGTCTCGTCATTAAAGCGAACCGACGTTGATTCGGATATACGTTAAAGTATAGGGTCCAAATTAAATAACAGAAGGCCCGGGTCAACGGCTAAGAGGCGAGGAAAGAAACCGCAGGCCAATCAGTAGCGTTTAATAGGAAACAAATTGCTCTGCACTTGCGGAGTGAGACATTGTATGTTTTTTTCTTTTGTTCGGATCAGGTTCACGAGTTCCATTCACCCATGTTCCTCCTCCTCCTCCGTCGTTCCCTCCGTCGTCCCCTCCATCTCGCTCTCAACAAGCCCCGCAGTTTAAATAATTCTGCTTTTTGGCCACATTCGGAGAGATTAGAGGCGGAAAAGGGCCGATGAATGGTGCCGTTGTTCAGGCTCGAGCAGCGTAACAGAGCTGAAAGACGCGAGCGCGCGCACACACGCACACACACACATAGCACACACACACCTGTCCTCACAGACTCACTTTCATTAACAATAAACTCTAACCGGACTGCAGTTGCACTTTTCAGTTCTGTTAGTCCAAAGTTTCAATAACTTTGCATTTAACCAAAACAAATCTATTAACCTGATCCCCACCTCAAACCAGCACTCAAACTCTGCTACAGGTGTGTGTGTGTGTGTGTGTGTGTGTGTGTGTGTGTGTGTGTGTGTGTGTGTGTGCGTAAGATTAAGAGATGACACAGGTGCAAGAATACAGTCATAAAGAATACAGGTACATTTAAAACACACTATTGACGTTTTGTATCGAGTCCTTTTACGCCCATGTCTCCTTTTGAGTAAATCAGTGCTGACGGGATGCAACAGTTTCAAAAGGTTTCTGTCCACACTGCCATTTTTAAATGTTCTAAATCAACATGGCGTGTTTCTCGATCGTACCTAGCGTTTTATTTGTTTTTAAAGTTTTCCATTTACATTTCCAAAAGGCTTTGTGTTCATACGAACCACCTTTGCATAATTGACTCATTGCACTGATCCCATGTTTTCAACCTTGGAACTTTAAAAACAAATGCAACCCTTACCTTTACCATACGTAACGTCTTTTTCGTAACCCTTCTCATTGATGTTGCACGTAATGCATGTGATTGTCAAGTGCTTTGTCCACATTCTTTGGCTTCCCATTGCTTTCCCGATATCCTCCATATGCATTACCATTTTTATGCCATATTTGTTTTTCACATGATTGTTTTCCTAGTTCTCCATTACTACTCCCCCAAATTGTGCAAACCCCTCTGCAAGTGTAGGAGCATCACAGGACATCGAGTCCCTCTGTGCATCTTTCGTTGGTAGGTGGTCGACTTGTATGCCGAGAAGAAGCCTCTGTTGCAGTGGCAGAGAGATGATCCATGTCTTCAGTCAGATACGGCCAACTGTGTTTGTGTACTGACCAGAGATAGACCCAGGTCTCTGCAGTGAAGAACCACTGGTTTTGCCACCCGAGCACCTGTTTTCGTCATTTTTTACATCTACAGTCTGATTGTTTTTGCAGGATTCTGCACGATTTTGTGTGTAGTCAGCGCCTAACGGCCTCGACGGGCTTCGGGACACTTGCATTTTGCTTTTTCAAAATGATTTCGGTCACATATTAAACATTTTTGTTATCATTGCTCTTTTCGGGATCATCTACAGAAGGTTTTAAAACGTACTTTTCATCCTCTACCCCAGAGAATACTCCATTGCGGGGCCTGCAGGGGTCGCTGTTGAGGCATCTGAGCTCCCCTCCCTCAGGCACAGCCAATGGTAAGAACAATAATGGCATCTACCCTTCATTAAAGCAGTATTCGGGTTGGGCTGCATGCAGACTGTTACTTTAAATAAAAAGTGACACGGAAACCTTATATTTGTTTTAAAAAATTGAATCCTCCTTGTTTTCCTGAAGAGGTTTCTAGCATAGACCCCTCATCTCAACCAACCACCCACTCACCCACTCTGCCCTCAAACCCCCATCAACCTGGGAGAGCAGAAATGCACCTGTTCATCTATACAGGTAATTGTAAGAACGTCGAGGGGAGACCTCGAGGGTAATGAATTCACAACACACACACACACACACACACACACACACACACACACACACACACACACACACACACACACACACACACACACACACAGACGTATACAGATCCAGACTGAATGTGCTACTGAAGAGGTCTGTTTTGTTGGCTGCACCTGCTGTGGGGTGATCCGTCTCCCCCAGTTCATGTAGGGGTCACGGGAGCTTAATCACACACACACCCACACCCACACCCACACACACACCCACACACACACACTCAGACTCTCCACAGATGGCTGTCTCCTTTGATGCCCTCTCAATTGGCGGCAATTGAACTGCTAATTGTGATTCAGGTACGTCTGATTGAATTAATAATAATACTGCGGGAATAATGATGCATACCAAATATTTTGTTTATTAATATATTATTACATACCATGTGCCACAGCTCTGCAGTTTCTTTATCTAAAATAGTCTACTATATATGCTATATGATATATATGCATGCATTCATTTAAATATTTAGGAATGGATACTAATAATAACGTAAGGTCTGAGCACATAAACTTCATGCTTTAGTAAAAAATAAATATTAATACATGATGTATCAAACGTTCTAAAACACCAGTATTACCAGTAAGGATGTCGCTGTAACGTGGGGGCACCCCTGGCCGGCATCCATCATCCAGTCCCCGCCCAGAGAAGCACTGTGTGTCTAACTGTGTTCACCTCGCTTGTTTGTTCGATGTATGTGCCCAACCCCAAGTGACCGAGGGTGCCCAAATTTTTGCAGACACTTTTATTTTTGGACAGTATTTTAAAGTGCACTAGAAGTGATCGATTGATTTGCTGCTCTTCTGTATGGACTCGTATTACTAAAAATGAATAAAGAATCAATCGTGAGTGCACATGCTGCCGTTCTTCTGGTTCATGCAGTAGATGGAGAGGCACGTGACCCCTCTCGGTCTCGTTCTTTCGGCTCATCCTTGATATCCCTGTTTATAAAATGATGAAACGCTGTAACCCAGCTGTGAGGGCCGAGAGGCGTGAAATGCTGAGTAATTACGGATAATGATGGGCTGGGATCCGGAACACGGGCTGAACATGGTAATTACATGATAAATGTGTGTACGCTCGTGCGACCGGGGAAAAGCAGACGAGGGTGAGATCGTGACACCGGCGCGGGTTGAACTTTGCCTTTCGTGGTGTATGTGAAAGCTGCTGTGTGTGAAATGATGCCGTTTAGTCCCAGAAGGGGGTCGGGGTTCACTACAATGGTGCGTGTCGGGGCGCCTGTGAATACTATTTTCCTCGGATTATTATCTCGGTGCTAATCCGGAACCAGTTAGTAACTTTTAGTAACCATTTAGTAAGCTTCATAGATTCATAGTTCCGTATAAGTAGAGAAAAACAGGAGAAATGTAAGACCCTCCAATAAGTAGGTGTGCAGAGAGGTGATTTAAGTGACTACTGGGATTTACACTTACAGCGCCATCTATAGGGTTCACAGAGAATGGTCCAAAAATGAGAAAATATCCAGCGAGGGCAGTTTTCAGTGTGAAAATGCCTTCGAGAATGTCCAGATTGGTTCGAGCTCACAGAAAGGCAGCAGTAACTCAAATAACCCCTCGTTACAACCGAGGTATGCCCAAGAGCATCTCTGAACCACAACGCGTCCAAACTTGAAGCGAATGGGCTACAGCAGTTCAAAAGGAGTCACCAAAATTGGACGATACAAGACTCGAAAAACGTCGCCTGGCCAGACAAGTCTCGACTTCTGCTGCGACATTCGGAGGGTAGGGTCAAAATTTGGCGTCCCTTAATACCAGCTGAGCGTCGTTTAAAAGCCACAGCCTACCTGAGTATTGTTGCTGACCATGTGGGCCCCTTCCAGCATGATAACACTCCACAGTCACCAGATCTCAATCCATTAGGGCACCTTTGGAATGTGGCGGAACGGGAGATTCCAGTCACGGATGTGCAGCCAACAAATCTGCAGCGACTGCATGACGCTATCATGCGAATACGGACCGAAATCTCTGAGGAACGTTTGCAGCACCTTGTCGAATCCACACCATGAAGAATGAAGGCCGTTCTGGAGGTAAAGTCTACATGGAAGCGTACAGATGACAGATGACAGACAGGTTATATCAGCGGGGGATTTTCAGTCCTGATTTATGTCGTGGCTTTACGGGTGCAAAGGAGCGTTTCTGTGAAATCAGTCTTTTATCTGGATGTGGAAGGAGCCATGATCTGCCACTTACCACGAGATAAGATCAGACGTGATGCATTGTTGTGTGGAACACTGTATGTTCGTTTTTTTTTATTGCTGATATTATCGGAGCGCTGATCTTTGACCTACTTCTTTAAGGCAATTCTCTTATTTCTTCCTGTGAAAGGTCTGAATGCCGTAGGGTTTCAGGCTCAAGTGCAGTCAGGTTTACTGCAGCACTGCAAGAACTGATCTTATCTGTTTTTAAAAAAAAAGCTTTTCATTACAGCAGTTTTGGTAATAATTCGATTTTTTAGATCGCATTTTAATGTTGGGGAAAGTATTTGATAATCTGGTAAGGAGAAGCATTTTATATTTTAAAAACATTATTACATTTTATTTAGATTTATTTTTAAATATTAAATATAATTCTTGTATGGTATATTTTTTATTCTAATTTCTTTTAACCTATTCCTTGATATTTTGTGCGCATTTTCATTTTTCAGTAGTTTTAGTGAGTACTGATCTTCAAATCGGCGCAGCTCCGGTGGCTTATTTCAACGGCAGTTCCTGAGGGTCAGGTGGTGCATTTTTAGGGTTAGAGGTACCTCTCACCCTAGCCCTAACCCTGAGCAGGACACACAATACCGAATCGTCCTGCTCTCACAGGGTCTCGCTACCTTACTCGACACACCATTTTTAATGCAAAACTAATTGACTAATTTTACCAAATGATCATGGCTAACAGCAAACTTTCTTTTGACCAAGTGCCCCTGTGGTGTGTGTTGCACCAGTACACCAATACAAACCTAAAACATAGGGATTAAGCCTCTTTGACAATAACAAAGATTGATTCTGAGTGAGAAGCCATTTCTCGCATTGATCCCTGGCCCTCAGCGTATAACCGATCCCACGTTTCTCTACTGTTTAAATGCAAATAAGCAACAGAAAAGCAAGCAGGGCTCATCTTAAATATTATAGTTTATTGCCCTAACATAATTAGGATCTCTTCCTCAAAACTATCTTTATAACCGTGCACACAATGAGCCCCAATGAGGCCCTAAAGCGCCGCTCGACCCCGATCTGATACGTATGCAAAAAAGGGCATTTTCATTTTTTAATAAACCACAATCCTAAGTTCAAATGAAGAGTCCGAATAAAGAAGAAACGCTGGCATTTGCCTGAGATTTGCCTAACCTCCGAGCAAAACAACAATGCGGGGAGTTATTTTTTACACCCGGCGGTTATACAAATGACATTTCTATTGCACTTTCACTTGTGTTGAAAGAGGATACTAAACTTTATCAGTTTAATCTGTTTACTCATTACCCGTGTTCTGCACAAACACCCAACCACCTCACACTCGCTCTTTCATGCCCTCACTCCACAGCCGTTCCTAGTTCTCACTCAGTGGGAGCTTCCATCCAGCCACGCATACTTTAACCTCCAAAGCGTGAATGCATAAATAAATTACAGATCTGACGCCAAAAAACAGTCTCAATAACCAAATAAATCTTTCATTACCACGTGTTGTCTGATTATTAATGAAAATCAAGGTTGTATTTACCTTAACGTTGCAGTGACCTGCAGTTTCGGGTGTCACCTGTAGATGGCGGCAGTGACAACGAGTTTAAACAGCGCCCTAATCTAAACAAGGACGCTTAGCATAGCTTAGTTTCGCTTGCTAGGATATAATACGGTAATAAATTAGTTTAAACGTTTAAAACAAGCAATAAAATGAAATAAAATAAAGGTATGTGAGGTTAAAATACACCTCAGACACGGTACCAGTCTACAACAAAGCATCACACACTCTTATTCACAGTCAAACGTTTACATGTACAGTATATAAGTTCGATTAGCCAGTCCATTGCTCGTTTTGGGGATGTAAGAGAAACAAGGAACATTACAAATTCCACACTAACAGTAAACAGGGCTCACCACTGAACCAGGTTCATGCATCGCTACCTCTTAAGTACAATTGTGTATGTAATTAGTGCAGTGCTGGTACAGGCACTGCAACATGTATAGTGTTTTGCAATTATGTGAAACAGCTGAGTTTGAATGCAAAGGAAAATGCAAATGGGTCGCCACAAAACAGCAAGCGAGAGATAAGGTTTCGACGTCACAGTTAAAGGTAATTTTATATATTTATGTCTGGGTGTTATCACCGGTTAGCTTTAAATCTATCCAAATGAACAGAAGAGAAACAGCTCAACGACAACATTTTACAGCTAGAGCTATTGCAAAGCAGCTTATACCATGACTTTATATAACCACCAGCTAAAATGAGAGCGAACTGGCTGAAGATGAAGTAGCATGACATGAAAAATATATGTAATCCTAAAGTAAAGTAAGTGTGTAGCCTCCTCAATCAAGACTGCACACAAAAAACACAAACACAAAGCAGTGCCAGGTCTTAGACTCACAGCAGGTGCTTTTTGTGTTAAACAGAGGGCTATGACCTTTCACTCACACACACACACACACACACACACACACACACACACACACACACACACACACTGATGTATAACACGGCTATACCTTCTACTCACAATCTTAATTAGGATGTGCTCATTTGACGTGCCAATCATCCTTGAATTACTGTGTGCGTGTTGGATTTAATGATTAACGACGACCGGTGATAGGAAAATTTTCATATTATGATTATTACCCCATCATTTTGATTTGGCTCTTCGAGGTACACGTAACAGTCAAAACTAACAGCCACCAGCTTATCATCACAAACACTGCGTCACTAAATCAACACACGCTGACCTCAAACCATGTGCCAGTAATCACAGACTGGCACGCTCGCTTTGGTTCTCACACTGTATGGCCTATTAAAACATGCGGACACTGGACATGCGGACACAGAACACTGGGAATATAGGAGCCTAGTGACATAGGGCACATATTGGCCAATGGAATGTGAAATTATAACACTCTATCAACAGAGATTGTTGGGTATATAGAGCACTAGAAATACAGAGCACTGGGGACAATGCATTGAAGAAACAGGGCACTGAATACAAAGCACTGGGACACTAAGCACAGAATGCCATGGGGACACAGGGACCTGAGACAGTTGGCACTAAGAATATAAGGAACTATATAATACATAGAGGCAGTGGGAATAGCAACAGGGGCAATTTAACAGAGAGAAATGGGCATTCAGAGGCCTGGAAATGTAGGACACTGGAAACACAGAGGGCATTGGGTATATAGGGCACATCGAATATAGTTAAGTGAGAATATAGGGAACTGGGGTATAGAGCACTAGGACTATAGAGACTTGGAAACATGGGCCATTAAGGACATAGGGCACAGGGGACAATGCACTGAAGACACAGGGTACTGGCATTATCAGGCCCTGACAACAATGGAAAAACAGGACACTGGGACATAGGGGGTCTGGAAACAGGATGCTATGGAGACTGTAGGGGCAGTAGGAACTAAGAATATAAGGTACTACATAATACATAGAGGTAGTGGGAATATAGGCTCATAGCAATACAGGGCACATATTGGGCACTGGGAATACAGGATCTTGAAATTATAAGACTCTGGAAGTATAGGGGAATTTAACAGAGATAAATGGGCACTGGTTATATAAAGCACTTGGACTACAAAGGGGCCTGGAAACATGGGCCATTAAGGACATGGGGCACTGAAAGCATAAAGTACTGGCATTATCAGGCCCTGACAACATCGGGCAATGGAAAAACAAGACACTGGCACATAAGGGTCTGGAAACATAGGACGCTAAGTACAGAATGCCATGGGGACATGGGGACTCGAGACAATCGGCACTAAGAATATAAGGTACTACATAATACATAGCGGCAGTGGCAATACAGGGGCAGAGCACTACAGGGCCCATATTGAAATGATAAGACTCTGGGGGTTTTATATAGGGCAATTTAACAAAGAGCAATGGACATACATAGCCCTGGAAATATAGGGCACTGGAAACACAGTGGACATTGGGTATATAGGGCACAATGAGCATAATTAAGTGAGAATATAGAGAACTGGACATACAGGACATTGCCAACAGATGGTATTGGGTATAGAGAGCACTGGGACTATCTGGAAGAGAGATTTGGAAACATGGGACATTAAGGACATGGGGCACTAAAAACAAAGTCCTGGGATTATCAGGCCCTGACAACAATGGAAAAACAGGACACTGGGACATAGGGGGTCTGGAAACATAGGATGCTTTGGAGACTGTAGGGACAGTAGGAACTAAGAATATAAGGTAAGACATAATACATAGAGGTAGTGGGAATATAGGCTCATAGCAATACAGGGCACATATTGGGCACTGGGAATACAGGATCTTGAAATTATAAGACTCTGGCAATATAGGGGAATTTAACAGAGATAAATGGGCACTGGGTATATAAAGCACTTGGACTACAAAGGGGCCTGGAAACATGGGCCATTAAGGACATGGGGCACTGAAAGCAAAAAGTACTGGCATTATCAGGCCCTGACAACATCGGGCAATGGAAAAACAAGACACTGGCACACAGAGGTCTGGAAATATGGGACGCTACGCACAGAAGGCCATGAGGACATAGGGACCTGAGACATTGGGCACTAAGAATATAAGAGCACTGGGAACATAGGGTAGTGGGATTATAGGAGACTGGAAACAGAGGGCACTGGAATGTGTGGCCCTAAGAGCAGTGGGAACACAGGACCCTTGGAGGAAAGGTTACTGTGAACAGTGGAGCACTGCAATATGTGGGACCTTGAGAAAACAGAGCACTAGAGTTTCAGAACCATGGGAACACAGGGCACTGAGAATGAAGGGTATTGGGAACATAGGGCAAGAACCATTGAATGTTATGGGAATATTGCGCACTGGTTATGTACTGTCAACTTACATCCAGTCCAGTATAAGCATTCTAAGTGTTATACTGTATCTATGAACTGGATGGTTGTGCATGACATTGATGTTATGTATGTGTGTGTGTGTGTGTGTGTGTGTGTGTGTGTGTGTGTGTGTGTGTGTGTGTGTGTGTGAATGTGCATTGTGTCGATGAGAGAGCTATGTTTTTGCATGTATAATCTGAATTTGTTTAGTACCAGGAAATGCAAAGCACGCAATAATAAAAATACAGGGCGGTGAATTACCTGGAAAACTCCGGCATCTATCTGAGACTTACTAAGAACAGAGAGATGGCCGTTGATGGCGCGGGGAATTTACATACATTTCACTTTCAGCTTCCTCTTATTAATTATTCTGTAAAGTCTGCTGTTGGCAAAAGCGTTTATTCGAGGCAGGAAGGCAAACTCAAGGCCTTCGGTCCACATGTATGTGTTCAGTATCAGAACCTGCACTGATACTCAGAGTCCCAAACACTGAAAATCTGGTCCGAAATTTGGCAGAACTCAACACTGACCATCCAGAGTTGTGAGTCGTGTTTGGGGGTCTCCTGGTTAGTGACGTATTCCAGTCAGGACTTTGTTTGCTGGAGTTATATTACTTAAGATTGTCTCTGTGCTATAAAATCATGATTTGAACTTTGAATAAGTGAGAAAACGCAAGAACACCCAGTAGTGCAAACCGACTGTAACACTAGATGGTGCTCCTTCTCTTCCAGAAGTAACGGAAGCTTATGATTATGATATCATCCATATAATAATCTAACACCTGCACAGAAATCATATACTACTGAATCCTAGCTAGAACCAGAGTAAGACAGGTAAAGAGAGACAGAGAGAGAGAGAGAGAGAGAGAGAGCGACAGAGAGAGAGAGACAGAGAGAGAGACAGAGAGAGAGACAGAGAGACAGAGAGATCACTGACCTGTACTGACCCATCTCCCCCATCACATGGAATTATAATATTGGAGTGGTTATTACTATTATTGTTTTGAGCCACAAAACATGTTTTATATCCAGTCTACTTATGTGCGTGTATATGTCTATCTACCTACCTACATATCTCAGTTTCTCAGTGCTTCATAAATAAATACGTTTAGTATGTGACCTCTCTTTCTCTCTCTCACTCCATCCCTTTCTCCACCCTCAGGGTCGCTGCGGGTGTAATTAACCCCTCCCACGCCCCCCAATCTGATTTATCTTTGATTAACACGCCGCTATATCTTACCCAGCTCTTTAAAGCTATTTCTCCGGCTGAGCGTGGCGGTGGATGGATGTGGCGGGAGCATATGGCACATTTTCTCCCACATTAATAATTCAATAATTCAGCCAGGAAAACGGGCAAAATTAGTCGGCTCGTTTAGCGCCGAGTTTGTTCCTCAATTAATCGCATTAATTTCACCAAAATGAGCGGCGCGAGTGTTGTGTCTCGCTGACCCGCCACATTTAGAGCGCGTCACAGCAATCATTCACATTTGAAATTTCGACAATACGTCGATACTGATGGCCCTGTGACGCTCCGGACAGGTGGGTTTGGAAGAAGGGCGGCCTGCGTAGACGACATTTTGAAGTCTTTTCAATTATTAGCGTACTCCAAGATACGCTCATCAAACCATATATGCGCGCTAATATTCCTGTAAGTACTCCTGGGTGAGGATACTATATTGCTACACAATGCTAAATGAGCTAGCGCCATGCTTCATGAGCATACTTCACAGCTAAATAACACTACATAGGGACACTATACAAAGACAGTACTTTATATCACATAAAGTAAACAGTATATATAAGCTATTATACCCGAGTATCCCACTATACAGGGACATTACATTGAAACAGTACTTTAAATGGCACTGTCTGCTAAAGCAGATATTAATAAGCTAATACAGCGACTTTAATTGTAAATAGCACTACATGGGAACACTATACAGACACATTTCACTTATTCAACAAAATATGGACAATAATATGCATGAATATATCACTAATATCCCACTTTAATGCTAAACAAGCTAAGTAGCTTGATAAACAAGCGAACACATGACTAAATGCTAAATAGCACCACACAGGAACACTACATAGAGACAGCACTTTAAATGTGACTTATTGAACCATATATAGAAGCTATTATACATGAATACCCAACTATATAGAGACATTACATCGAAGTGGTACCTTAAATGGCACTATTTAAACCGAATGAAAAATTATACTACACATTAATAGTAATGCTGCAATGCTAAAGAATGCTAAACGAGCTAAAGAGCTTGCTAAACAGCTAAACAGCGCTACACAGGGACAATTCAGGGAGAGAGTACTTTATATTACACTAATTAAACACTATTCAGATGTTACTATACATTAATAATCCACAAATATCCCACTATAATGGCAAACAATGCTAAACGGGCTAATTAGCTTACTAAACAAGCTAACACATGACTAAATGCTAAATAGCACCACATAGGAACATTACACAGAGACAGTACTTGAAATTTCACTTATTTAACCATATATAGAAGCTATTCTACGTGAATATCCCACTACATAGAGACATTACGTTGAAATGGTACTTTAAATGACACTAATTAAACATAATGTAAATGATACTATACATTAATAGTAATGCTGTAAACCTAAACGAGCTAAAGAGCTTGCTAAACAGCACATTATACAGAGAGGGTACTTTACAATCCATTAATTAAACACTATACATTAATAATCCACAAAGACCCCACTGTAATGCTAAACAATGCTAAACAGCCCAATGAGCTAACTAAATAAGCTTTAACACATGACTAAATGCTAAACAGCACTACACAGAACCTGAGGTTACAAATCTCAGGTATAATATGATCCTGTTTACGTTTGTCTAGAATGCTATATGCGGTAAAGTGGAAGCTACAATGCTAATGTCTAATTTTGCTCCTAATTTGAGGTTTTACTGCACAACATTATCACGAATAGATTTTGTCCAACAGAAGACGAGAGAGGAGCCACGGCAGTCGTGCCATGAGAGGTTATTATTACTGCGTTATATACGTTATTAAGTGTGCGCGAGAATGTCACTTCACTTCCGGGGGAATTTAATGCTGCTTTTAACCCCACGCCGACATGTAATTACCTTGACATTTACCCTTCATTAAATCAACTCGTGCGATTTATCTCTGTGCAGTGATTATGCTAAAATATAAAAAAACAAAAAAGAGGGAGGAAATGCCGGCGCAAAAAGGAAGGGCACGGGCGCTATTAAACGAGTGTGTGACGGGTGCGAGTGGGGCAACGCGACTGTGAAATATCTGCCGCTTCCGTTATTACGCCAATGGTGCACCGGGGACTCGTCAATCACGGGCACCGAATGGAAATTTCATCTGCATTTGAATTAGCGACATTATTCGCCAATTTAGCTCAGAGTGAACATTTTTCCATTGGAGACGGAATTAAATTAGAAAATGAGTGAGTCCTTAATTCACAGATTATAAATCAGCCAAATATAATTCGCACCTTAAGGGCAAGAACATTATCCTAAGTGACATTTTATCTCCTGATGTCCTCCTGACGAAATGTCACACAAATCTCATCTTATGTCGGGAATAGGGCCCCGCGTCGCGCCTCTCGAGAGGGAGACGTAGCCTGGCATCGAGGGCGCTTCCTGCCCGCCTGCCCGCGAGCTTATTGGACATAAAAATGTGCAGGAGCCATAAACCGTGCTGTAAAAAGGACTTCTGAAAAGTGGAGAAATCTCCAGCGGCTCGATTCTTTCGATCTGAAATTAAATGTCTCTCATGGCTCCGTCGGCGCCGCTCAGTAGCGCTAGTCACGGTGCGCATGAGGGAGCAAACGTCTGAAGAACTGTTCGAGCAATTTCTATTTGTGTTTGATAGCCTGAAGCGACGGACTCGTTCGCACGCGCCGTCGTAAATTACTTGCGGCCTGCTCTGCGTGGCCAAAAGTATGCGGACACCTCATGTAACGTGGGTGTTTGCGTAACAGATTAGCTAAACTGTGCCTCTATTACGCTAAGTAAGCTCTCTGCATTAGCAGGAAGCTAACACGTCGCCTGGACGTTAAAACTTTTCTAGGTCCGTCATAATGAGTTCAGTCGAATAAAGTCCCTGGATGTAGCGTTCGTTGTAGTCAGAACTGCATAATATTAATATTAATAACAACACGGTGGTTAGCGACTAATCGCAGCTAAAAGTCCATTATAGTGTTAAACACCACAGAGTGTGTTCGTGTGCATGTGTGTGTGTGTGTGTGTGTGTGTGTGTGTGTGTGTGTGTGTGTGTGTGTGTTATAAACCCCCGCGAAGGACCTGCGTTACAGAATTTAACAGCACTGTTGATGTGCATTATGGAAATGTATCTGCTAAAATGATGCTAATGCTATGCTAATAGACGAGAGAGAGAGAGAGAGAGAGAGAGAGAGAGAGAGAGAGAGAGAGTGTGTGTGTGTGTGTGTGTGTTATGAAACAGAATTTACTCTTTTCACTCTGTCCCAATTACAAGAGATGACTAAATCAGCACTTTATTAAGCCGTCGCTAATCGACTAGATTGTAAGATAGCAAACCAGCAGAGCAAAGAGAACTAACGAGGCAAGAAACTAAAAAAGAAATCAAACGTATAACGTCGCGTTCGTGCTTGACGTGTCTTTAATCGCGTCTGTCAACCATAAAGAAAAGCTGAAAGACAAGAGTAAATGCCTTTTCACACCGAGTACGGTGACTTTTTTGTCTAAAAACTCCCTGTCCGCTTCTTCTTACATTAATCGCCCTTCTCTTAATGTCTCACGGAGATTTCGCGGTGTCTTTTTCACATCGTCAACTTAAAATAACAAAGACACGAGTGAAGCTTTTAATAGTTTGTGTTTTTGTGGTCATCCACTTAGATAAACAAGAAACGGTTCCACACAGCCACTGCGTGTTTATCACCATCATTCTCCAGCCTTTCAGCTATATTCCGTCAGATATTTTCTTTAATATCCAAGCTTTTAGAGTCGGCCTGTTGCTCGTCCTATAAGCTCTTGATGAGCTTTTCTGCCTGACAACCGAGCTCTGATTGGTCAGCCTGATTTTAGCGCAGAAATTAAAACAGGCTCCGATTAAAAAATGTTTACGTTTTGGAGGACGGCGTTAATATGCGCTTAAGAATTGCTCTTAAGAAACTGTACTGTTTAATAGTTGGTATAATGATTTCCCACCTCTGCCAGGCTGCCACTTGAACAAGATATGGGCGTCTGCTGTAGGCTATAATATGCTGGTATAGGATGGTCATAAGGGTTCGAGGTGGTGGATGCTTGTTTGTCTGCAGGATTTGCGTTAGGTTCAGAATAGTTTTCTTCTGCACAAAAATGATTTTCCAAGCTCCAGGTTCATTCAGTTACTCCATTATTATTCCAACCTGTTTTAGCCTACCTCTTGGTGTCTTTATAGGCTCAGTTTTCATCAGAATCGGTTATTGATGAGCGATCAGACAGAGATTTTAAAATAAATGACCGGTGTAAAATGTGAAGAGACGGCCGTTCTAATGGGAAGAAGTGAAGTAGGCTAGTGAATTCAACACTTGGACCATCCATCACATCGTAACGTGGCCTTCGCCGGCCAACAAAACATGAGAAATGACGCGGTGCGTGATTGAAACCTGACAGAATAACGTGCCGGGTTTTTTTTTTTTTTTTTTTTTTAGAATAATATCCCGCAGCGCAGGCGCGCGCTTCTCCATAAACACACATCCATCACCGCCATAATGGCTGATCAGCGCCTTTAAGCCCTGCTCGAGTCTTGCAGGGGGAAAAAAATATCAACACGGATGACAAATATTCGGACTGACAGGGCCACAAATCACCGCCGCGAAGAGTTTTAAAACTCAATATTCAGGTGCGCGCGCATCTGCGCCGGCGTGATTCGGCGGGGGCGCGGCCCTGTGCGCGCTCTCGCTCGCCTGCTTTTATTATCAGTGTATTGACAGCGACTATAATAAAGTTGCGTTGTTTTGAAACAGACGCGGAGATGAGGTGTGTGTGTGTATGTGTGTGTGTGCGTGCGTGCATGCGTGTGTGTGTGTGTGTGTGTGTGTGTTGATGCTGAAATGGCGCCCTGATTGAAAAATGTTAGAGCCCCCAAACGTGATGGATGATTCGCTTTTTCTTTCATTCTTCTTTTATTCTCTGGCTTTCAAAACATATTTTATACAGACACCTCTTGAAGCAGCTGTGTTGGATCGCTAAACTTCATAATGTCCAGAAAATCATCCGTTTAAATTGGATCCAACTGGCACCCGAATAAACCCAATAAAAGAATTCCACTTCAAGGATATTTTAAATAGTAGAATTAGTGCTCTAAAATTCAGTGCTCCAAATGTAAATACTGTACGTTAAGCAGGACTGCACGGCTGTGTGTAGATGTAAGACCAAAGGTTAACCACGAGTCCTAATTAAGCGTGAATGCAGAGCACACTTTATATTTTCCCCTCCGATATCGTGACGGATCATCCACTTTTTCCTCCAGCCCCGTACTGGCGCCGGTTCGTGTTCCTGCGCTAACTGTGCTTAGGGCTCATTGTTAACATAAGGCCAAATCTGTAATATAGCATGGACAATTAAGTGCACGATTTTTGTATAAATGCAAAATCCTTCACGGTGAATAATTCAGCCAGGCCTCTCCGCCTCGTTTAATAGAGCGAGCCGGAGCGGGGGGAGCTCATTTGGGCCGGTTTAATTAGATTTTATGATGTATGATATTGCTAATTCGGTGGCCGATGCGAGCTGTCACAGCGCCCATTTTTAACCGTATTGAAAAATTCAGGCTTTATTATCGCCCGGCTCGCTCGTTCGCCCCAATCAGAGCGGAGTAATGAGCTGCTAACCTTCTTTCTCTCCTCTTATTTCTCGTACTCTTCAAAGACCACCGGCGAGCTGAGCGAGAGGACGACGGGTTAGCAGGGAATGTGAAGGAAAGTCACGGACCCTGAAGGAAGCGCCTGAGCGAAAGGGCTTGCGAGAGAACGAGAGGAAATGAAACATGCTCGACGAGCAAACCTTCGGACTCGTGTGCGATTTTCGGCGCCAACGAGAGAGATTTTGCCTCAAGTGATTTCTCTCAGGCTATAAAAGATCACGTCGTGACTAGAGCCGGGTTCATACATGCTCAACAAACAATTCGTATTGCTTTAATCGGCCATAAAAATCGCATCTGCAAAAGCATCACCACAAGAAGAACATGCCAAAGTCCACACAAGACAGAAACCAGACCTGGGTCCCTGCAATTAAGCAATACAACACAAGAGGCAGTGTGTTATCACAAATAGCATCATGACTGCGATCACGAGTGTGTTACCCCAAATAGAATCATGGCTGCGATGATCTGCGGCACTCGCCAAAAGTTTTTTTACAACAAAATAATGAAAACAAATCAGAGAAACCCCAAAATTCATACTGAATATGCTTTAATACTAACAATACCTTCCGCCAAAAAGTAGGTCCACAACAAATGAGTTGTTGATACGCGATGCCAAACATAGTACAGTACAAAAAGTTTATATAACATTACCAGGTCAAGTTCGTTTGAAATACAGGGTCCATAAGCACAATGAGAACATGCCAAAGTCCACACAGGCAGAAACCAGACCTGGGTCCCTGCGTTATCCACGCCATATGTAAGCTATAGAACTCGAGTGTGATATCGCGAATAGCATCACGACTGCGATGATCTACGGCACTCGGCAACAACAAAATAAAACTCACACTGAACATTATTGAATAAGTGTCTCCATACTGTCTGACCCAACAGAAAGAAACTGAGATCCGCAGTAATTTGACAATGTATTTTGTTTATTAAGACTGTGCACACCTGCGTTGTTTGCGCATACGCGGTGGTATCTGTGTGTTTTCTAGCCTACGGATAAATAAATGAAACGCCCTGTTCATTCTTTAAAGTGCACCCAAACACGGGAGCGATCCGTCTTAACCCCGTATCTAATGAGAATCTGTCTCTATCTGTCCCCGCTTTCGCGCAGACCGAGGGACAGGGTGAGGAAGACGTAGTGCAGGGGAACGGAGCGAGACGAAGAACGCAGACAGAGCTGGAATGAGATTGGAACCCACAGACACCTCAATTGGAAACGAGTCTTTTAACCGTATAATTAGCTGTCTGAGGGCGAGTTCTGCACCTCTCAGATTAATGAACCAACTTTAGAGTTTGAGAGTGGCTACTTTTGGGGAAACTGTGGGTTTCAGGGTTTACGCAAAACGCGCTGTGGGTCCTTACTCCAACGGAAACATATTACAGCAAAAATCTGCTTCTCGGCGAGTCAGAAAGTGCGTAGTAAAATAATAGCTGAAGTTTTCCAACGTTAGAATAATAGCAGAGGATTTCTTGCAAAGAAACAGTTAGTGAATCCTTTTGAATAACCTTGCGAGCGCTTCCGATAACGATTAATCTTAGTAATTTAGGAACACCTTTAAGAACAACGTAACTTTAAGAACCAAGTGTTTCCAAAAAGCCTTCTTAGTCTCCAAAATTACGAACAAGTTTTAAGTTCTATGCTGACTCCGCCTCTCCGCTTTTTTAAGCTCTATCGTGGTTCTCACTGTTTTCCTTTTTTATTTACCATAGGTCATATTTGACCTATGGTTAAATATTTAATTATTTATATGTAAAACTAAAAAAACAATTCACACTACAGCTCCTGGAAAGACTGACAGCAAATGCATCAGCTGAAATAAAAAAAATGTATTCTCAACATGCATCAAGAACCGTTACATGTGCTGTTGCCATTTTTTCAGAGGAAAATTAGCACCCTCTGTTGTTTTCTTGGTAGAACTGCACGTGAACATCAAGCTAGGAACTTGGAAAGGGTTTCGGCTATAAATTTAAGAACGGCTGTACATTTAAGAACGTTCTTAACGTACGAGGTTCCGAATTACTTTGTGTTACGAACGTTTCGGGAAACCCACCCCTGCATTTTTTAAATTTTTGACTGAATTCCTCGTCAGGCGCTTTCTCTCCATTCATCGTTCTGTTCTCGCTTTTCGCATCGCAGGAACCGAGGACGATTGTAATTCTTAGAACTCTGTGCATGGACTAGGGTCTTTTGTTGGTGCATAGGAACCCTGAGTGACGGGATCATGCGCCGATTGGCCTGTAGTATTATGAAAAGGCACAAACAAATTTGGGGTTACTCCTAGAAAACAACAGCAAAACCAGCATGTTTTCAATGTTTTCAACCAGCTTTACCAGCAAGGCCTGCAGGTACCTGCAGAAAGCCCACACAGACATGGGGAGAACATGCAAACTCCACAAAGGGCAATGTCCTGGAACCAAACCAGGGATCTGTGGAGCCGTGACTTGACAGCGCTAAGCCCTGCCCTGCGGTGCAGCCCTGTTTCTAAAATCTGGCTCGCTCTCTGCTCCTAAAATATTGGGCCATGTTTAAGTGACGACCCCGAGAGTGGCGCCTTTTCACCTCTTTCCTTTCTAATAAAGACGCACCCCGTCCCGTGATGTAGGCTACAGTAATCCTGTGTCGGGGTCACACCGGGCTCTAGCTGCTAGCGCCGCTGCTACGGTTCCCCCCATTAGCGAGGCCATTTGTATACGACGCGGTAATTACACGGGCCCGAGCCCCGGGGCATACAGTGACCGATTTCACCTTTCAGAAATATACGATTCAAACACAATATAATTACGGGCGCGTGTTAAATGAGTAATGAAGCCCCTCCCAACCCCCTCCGCACCCCCGCGATTTCCATTCCGGCTCGCCATTTGTAAATATTTCCGTGCTAATTCTCCTCGCGTTTAGTCCTCCTCCGAGCAAGTGAGGGAATCGATTTTGTTCGAGCTGGCAACGGCTCCGGCAATAGCGCTGAATTTCTGTGCTTAATTCGTAACTTTTATTTATTTATTTCCGCTTCCCGGACGGGCAGGAGCCCAGACGCGGACGCGGCGCGGCTTTATAGATTCGATCGCTCCGGCTCCCCTCTGTATTTATACATGTATTTATCCATTTTCAGATTTAATAGAGCCTTTCCTCAAACCCTCTGTGTTGTTGCCGAAGTCATCATCGTTATTTTATGGCCTATTTCCAGCATTCTTCACTCGGCCCTTAAATGCGCCGCTGCGAAATAAACCTCTCCGGCCCCGCCGAGGCCCCAATCCATTTCTCCCTCCATTTCTGAATCAAGTGCAGCCTTTTTATATTTGAGATGAAAATGTCAGTAATTTCTTCCAAAGATGGATGACTTCTTACATTTGTAGCCAATAAATGAAAAATAGATGAGGCCCCGGTTCTGGCTCTTTTAATATTTAAGGCAATATTAAAGCTCTCAGGGCGAGCGTGGCGGTAGTTTTATTTAAGAGCAATAAGACTATTGGGTGTTGTTTGCTGAGCACCTCATGCATTTTGGATGGGCTTTTTTCTCGCCTCTTTTCTCGCAGGAAGTTCGAGGCGCCGGAAAATCGTTCATGTTGTTCAGTCGCTACAAGAAGACTTAAGAGGAGCTGAAATGCCATCGATTCGCTCCCTCGCGTTTCGCTCCGAAGGCGCCGACGACGTGCACACAGAAACGCGAGCCTGAGCTACGCTCCCTGGAACACGTCTGCGATTAAACGTATTAAACGTGAATCACTGTGTGCTGAATCGTGAATTGCGAATCATGAATCGTGAGTCGGGTTCCGGATGAAACGAGTCACGCGGCTCAACCCATACAAGTTTCAGCAAGGGCACCGAATACTGAGCAACCAACGAGAACCGAGACACAATTTTCTAGTCGAGAGGTGGCCGAGAATCGAGGTAATCATTTATTTTTTAAATGACTTTAAAAAAAAAACACAAACACACACAACAGCGATGACCATAAGGATACGTTTGCGATCCGAAGTAGGCTCTTCGTTTCATTAGGCGCTTATAACTCGCTCCTATAATAAATACAACTAGCTGCTTTGTTGCACGCCGGCTACACTCGGCCATTCTGGGTTGTTGCTATGGCAACGGCAGCAGCGCGGTGATCGGACAGTGAGTCTTTGTCGCCGGCAAAAGACCCAAAGAACTCGAACGAATAAAACAACGTCGCATTTTCGCGTTTGGTGTGGAAGGTACCGTCATTATACCGTTAAAATAAATAAATAAATTCCGAATAAATTGCGTGAAAAACATGCATCGGACTTCATGCTGCACGCTATTTTTCTCGGGTTAGGAAATGCGCCATGGTTCCAGCGCCAAAACCTAGATCAACCTGCCTTTATAGTTTCCAGCAGAAGAATACTTTTTCATTTTTACTTTTTTCGGACGGTGCGCCTTTTGTAGGATTTTATTCAGACTGGCCGAACCCTCAGAGGAATCGGGTATATGAATGACTTCTCAACCTTCGCTAAATGTGCATTTTATTTACACTATTTACTCCTTACCAATGTAAAATTAACAAATTGTATTAGGCTACGCAAAACGGCTTTATTCAACGCAAATAACGTATCATCACCAGCCGCCACTTTTGTGTAGTGTAGCCTATAGCACAGTTCCTCGTAACAACCGCGCGCCGGTCTCTTTTATTCCGTTTCTTTCGCTGCACAAATGGAAAGCGAGGACGGAGCTGAACAGCACTTTACGTTCTAGTACTGGTTAAACTGCCGCATTGAGCGTGAGAGCAGAAACGTTCACCGGTGCCAATTAAATCGAATTAAACCTCGTTCCCGTCGTCTCTTCATGCTCCGCATCTCCTCTTTTGATGTTAAACCACCGCGCCCCACCCCACACGGACTTCAGTCTGCCCCCGAACGCAGGTACGCTGGTTTTTATTTGGGATTGGTCTCAATTTCGAGGCACTTGTGTTGCGCGATCGCGGACGCCGTGCCTCGTCGGTTCCATCCTCTCGAAGTCGAGCACCATAATTAAACCCTTACCCGGCAGCTGAGGAAGGAGGACGCCCGATTGGCCCGACTCAGCTGAAAACCAAGGTGGGAGTGTGAGAGGGGTACGGATGGATAGCGGATCTTAGCACAGCATTGTTCAACTAAAGTGAGTGTATGAGGCATATGGAAAATTTGAACTCGACCAAGTTACAAAATCTACTCCAAAACACGAGAGAAAATAATAGAACGGGTTCGATCCTGATCATTAACACCATTATATTTTATACATTTATTAGAGACAGACAGAAGAGAGAGAAGAGAGAGAGACATTAACATACTGTAGGGTCACATTTGAATATTCGAAGAACCTTGCTTTATTTAAAATGCGACATGATTTATCGGGTTCATAAAAACCAGACTGATTCAACGCTTTATTTAGGATCATTTAAGAGGTCGTCGAGGTCATACTGGTCCAGGGGACATTCCATCCAGGGCACGCTTTCCTCCTGAGCCCTAGCTCATCTCTCTCTCCTCTCCTCCCTCATCTGCGCCTTGGCGAAACAGATGAGTGTGCTAGAAAACCTGCCTCGGGTCGCATCCTTTAATTTATGCTTGCAAACAAGATGGGTTCAACCGTTCCTAAAATTTCCCTCATGGCTAATTCCGCGCCCTCGCCCATGTACTTACTGCAGAATAAATTAAATCACGCCAGTCAGCTCTCGGCGCCCGTCTCGCCGGCGTTAAACCCTTCTGATATTCAGAGCGACTTACACCGATACAAAACTAAATACAACAACTGTGTTGAGGCTTTGCCCAAGTGCCCAACCGTTCCAGCGTGGCATTGACACCATGTTATCTGGTACAGGTTTTCCCCTTCCCAAAACTGGGGCAGGAGCAAGGCAGGGGTCCATGTTTGAGAAATACAAACATCATCCGCAGAACAGAGCTGACGGAACCAGGACCAGGCTTAAAGTTGGTAAAATGTTTTCACACGAGTCAGATCATATCACGGTCCATGCTCAAACTCAAACCCCCACACGTTCATACAAATCTGTAATGCAATTTGGCTTTTCTTGCTTTCATTTTTCACTCTCTTCTCTGGAAAGCTGGTCCCGGAAAAATTATTAAAGCCATTTTTAAATTCTTTGGTTTGTAGCTGAAGGTCGATTTGAGGTATGGATCATTCGTATCCAAGTTTCATCCAAAGGTAATGAATTTCAGCGGAATAAACCGCGAATGAAGTCGTGTTCCATCCAGACAGTTATGCCCTTTTAGATCACGATCAGGGGAGGCATTGGAACAATACAAATTCTAAATGTCACTACAAACAACACGATTTTGTTTTGGTTTTGGGCCTGATCAGGTGGACGGATGTGACTACATCTGATGGTGATCTATGGTGATCAGAGACGTGTGGGTGCTGTCCTTCTGCCTCTTGTGGGTTTTGGCCAATGTCTCAGTGATCCCTCTTGGCTGTGTTTCCTACCAGTTTCTCCTCTTTCTAGCTTTGCGCTTATAAAGCAATGCTTGCTCATGCCCCAACATGGGTTCTCTTGCCCTACACTGGCATCAGTGATTGTTAATAGACCCTGTGCTCTTAATCAATACAATTACATTTTCTGTTTTCTCTCCGGAGCTTGTTCCGGCAGTTTTCAGCCCCACAACATGATGGTTTCCATCCGCGTAGCTCCACTCAAGCTGCTTCCGTCATCAGCTCCAGCCCACCATACCCGTGCCACTTAATGCCGATGTCATACTTCACACATTCTTATTCGAACTTTGACTCCCAGGGACTGTATTTTTGCTCTTAATTTTATCATCTACGCTACGCCGCCAAGGAGGTTGGGTTCCCTTTGAGTCTTGGTCCTCCTCATGTTTTCTTCCTAGAACGAGGAGTTTTTCCTTGCCTTTTGCCCTAGCTTGCTCACATTTGGGATTGGGACGAATATTAGGAGATAATCTAAACATGTTACAGTTGCTTTGAGACAAATGCTCCATTGTAAAAAGCGCTATAGAATAGATTCTGACTTGACTTGACTTGACTTGATAAAACCCTTTCCCCTCATGTTTTAGCAATATTCAGGGGTTTTTTTTTTTTTTTTTATATTTTTCGACTTTTTTCAATTTTGCATTGCAATTTCAGAATTCGCAAGAACTCAGTGGAAATAAACCCACTATGGCACAAAGAATTTATATTCATTATTTTTAACCAACGATATTCATATGTTTTGAAGTTCAGAAATCATTCGTTAATCGCAGCTTTCGGGCGTCTTGTACTTTTTGCTCCATAATAAGGTTTAGTTCGCAGTAATCACGGTCTCATTTTAGTAAATCAGTGTGTGTGCTGGATGTCATCAGAATTGCGGAGTAAACATGTTATTGAACAAAACCTGGAGTGGTCCTCGTCATTTTTTTCCAGATCTGAACCTTTGAACCACAGGTGTTGTCAGTTGCATTAGGATCTGCCTTTTTAGTTCATCTATTTACACAAATTGCATTAACATTTTATTTTACACCTAAAGAAAGCGAGACGACACTGGAAAATTTCTCCGAATCATTTCAGAGAGATAAAGACACGTCGAAGGCTTTAGAATAATCTTGCGGTTGTGTTAGCCTGAACGGTTGTGAGCTTTAAGAGCGCAATAGATTGGTTGACCGAGAAAACCAGCGGACGAAGGAAAATAAATACTGTTTTGTTTTTTTCAGTTATTTGCTGTGTTGTTTCGCTGAAATGCTGCAGTTTTTCTAGCAGGTTTGTGAAAATGAGGATTTCGTAAAACCATTGCTGTGTGTGTTGTGTGTGTGGTGTGTGTGTGGTTTCAGGCCTCCAGGGCTGATAGGAATTACCCCACAAGTACCGGATAATAATAAGAGAGAAAAGAGAGTGAGGTCCCTTCATTCCTGCGCCGTGTAACAGGAACGATAATTCCGATGGTTAATCGTTGGATGCCTGGTGACAAATGAAGGCCCTAACGCGGCCGCGCATAAAATAATAGCAAGTAAATAAAATCACCTCCGAGAGAGATAGAGAGAGGTATGGTGGGAGCGGGAAAAGGAGGATACTGCCGCGTTTTGTGTGTGATTCCCAAACATAACTGTATAATAATTAGAGCTTTACCTACAGGCTTTAAAAATCTGATTCGTATTTATGTTTTGCATACGGTGACGACTGATAAACCCAAAAAACACGGAAGCGTTCCTGCTTTAACATAAGTATTTTAATCCCTTATCTCACTATCTGAACTAATAGCCCACTATAACAAACGATTATCTGCTTTTTAGAGAAGTCCTCCGAAAACCTTTAATATGACTGATAGTAGGACGTAGATAGGAATTAAGGAGTCATATAGTTTCTATATTCGTTATCCAAATGAGCGCCCCCTATCTGCTGCATCACCTGATGTTTCTCTACAAACACGATATCGAGCTTTGTCGCCGAACCCCAGCCAAACGATACGTCAGCCAAGCTGCGTATTAAGGCACGAGCACAGCTGCCGCCTGAGGGTCTCTACTCGGGGCATGAAGTGTCCTCCTCGGAGAAATCAATCCCATAATTCTGTTTACCGGCTGCTTCACTTAATTTTTAGCATCATCCATTAGCACAGACATGAGAACCCGTAATTATTCCCTTCCTCTCTCTCTGTTCTGTCTCTCTGTTCTCGTCCCCGGTTTTGGCAAAGCCAGCCCACCCGTCAGCGAGACGCTCGTTAAGCTCGTCAAGCGGACCGTGTTTAATTATATAAGAAGATAATTGCGGGGACTAAAAGCCGAGGCTGCGGTGCTCTGGCACCGTCCGTTTGTTTGTTTTATGCACTCGCATCGCTAATCAACCACATATGTTCGGGAGGCCCGGTCCAACATGGCCACTGCCCAAACAGAAACACACACACACACACACACAAAACGTTACTGAATATAATCTGCATAAAATCAGCATAAAGTCTGACCTGAATGAGACCGAGTTTGGTAAAGTGAAGACATGAGCCAGAATTATTTAATATAGACAAATTGTTTCTAACCTCACACACGCCAACAATCAGCTTTATTTTATCTGCTCTTATAATACTCATGTTCACAAATTCTCTTCTTTTATTCCTCTCAGTAAGTTTATTTTTTTCTATTTCTGCTATTATTAGTACTACTTTCCTTTAGAGATTATTACTACGATATTGTATATATTTATATTATTAAACATATTTCATTATGAAACATTAAACATGTACTATATATATATATATATATATATATATATATTGTAAATATTGTAAAGAAGGACCTGTAACTTCTTCTTTAAGAAGCTCTTCTGTCCTCCACTCATTACCTGTATTAATGGCACTGTGTTGACCTCCGTTATCTGTATAAAGACACCTGTCCACATCCTCAAACAGTCCAACTCCAACCTCACATGGCCAGACCAAAGGCTTCGAAGAACCCAGGGAAAAACGGTAGACCTGCTGCAGCAGGCTGGGAAGAGTGAATCTACAATAGGCAAGCAGGTTGGTTGTAATAAATCAAATGTGGGAGCAATTGTAAGACATACGCCATTGATAATCTCCTCAATCTTGGGGCTCCACACAAGACTCCAACGGGGACCTGATGAATGACCTGCAGAGACTGGGACCCAAAGTAACAAAGGCTACCATCAGTAACACACCACACGCCAATAGGGACTCAGATCCCCTGGCAGTGCCGGGCCGTGCCCCCCTGCCTTAAGCCAGTGCCATGTCCAAACACCCTTCTGAAATGTTTCCAAAGAGTATATGGATACCCAGAAGAAGATGGGAGAATTATCAATGTGGCAGATGAACCAAAATAGACCCTTTTTGGTAACTTTAACTCACCGTGTTTTGAGGAAGCAGAATGCTGAGTTGCACCATACCTACTGGGAATCAATGGGGGTGGAACGTCATGCTTGGGGCTGGTTTTTTTCTGCAGGGGTACAGGACTACTGATCCGTGTTAAGGGAAGAATGAAACGGGGGCCCATTGTATCTGAGATTTTTTTAAGCCAAAAACCTCCTTCCTCAGTGAGAGCAATTGAAGAATGGAACTGGCTGGCTCTTCCACATGAACATGATCCCAACAACAACCGCATCCGGGCAATGAAGAGGTGGCTCCGTAAAAAAGCATTTCAAGTCCATGGAGTGACCTAGCCAGTCTCCAGACCTCAACCCCATAGAAAATTTGTGGAGGGAGTTGAAGTCTTGGTTCCCCAAAACATCACTGCTCTAGAGGAGATCTGCATGGAGGAATGGGCCAAAATACCCATCTTACGTGGTGTGCCAACCTGGTGAAGAACTTACAACAGAAACGTTTGACCTCTGTTCATTGCCAACAAAGGTTATGTTACAAAGTTGAGTTGAGAACCAATTTATTGACCAAATACTTATTTTCCACCATAATTTACAATGATTTACAATTAAATTTAAAAATCCTACAATGTGATTTCCTGGATTTCTTTTTCTCATTTTGTCTCTCATAGTTGAAGTGTACCTATGATGAAAATTACAGACCTCTCTCATCTTTCTAAGTAGGAGAACTTCAATCAGTGGCTGACTAAATACTTTTTTGCCCCACTGTATATATATATAAATATCCATTTATTTTATTAATTTATATTTATTATTTATTTATATTTATTATATATTAATTATTTCAACATTTATACATGTATTTTAGCATTTTTGTTATATATACACGTTTAATATGTATATAGTATTTTAATAAATGTAATATGTTACTATATATATAAGCAGTTTTTATTATATGTATTTCCTTATTTTTTATTTATTATTCTGTGAATTAAAATCTATTTCAATGTATATATTTTATCCATTTTATATCTATTTATATCCTATTATATTTTTTTTATTCTATAACAATTTGTATACAAAATAGATATGTAAATTATTAAATACTTTATGTTGCATATTTACATATATTTTTTAATGTTTTTAATGTATATACATACACGCTGCTCAGAAAAATAAAGGGAACACTTAAACAGAGCAATATAACTCCAAGTGTTCCCTTAATTTTTTTGAACAGTGTATATATATATATATATATATATATATATATATATATATATATATATATATATATATGTATGTATATATGTGTATGTATAGACAAAAATATTTTATTTTTAATTATATTAAGTTGCATTTTAAACGTGAGAATGAACTCTGTTACTATTAAGGTCATTGTTTGAAGGTCCTGTGAATTGGCCATTCACATATACAGTGTGTGTGTGTGTGTGTGTGTGTGTTAAACGATGAGCTGTAGAGTTAATTTCAGTGCCCGTCACATAAAGGACTCTTTATTTAGCAGATTATTTATTAACAGGATTATTGATGGTGTTTGAGGTGCCGGGCCGAGTGAGGAGTGGCACCACCGGGGGTCCTCAGTGGTCCTGGGGGAACGACCCCCCTCACACGCTCATAATGATGACACGCATCGTCCATTATGGCTTAACGAGGGGGGCTCAGCGCACACACACACACACACACACACACACACACACACACACACACAGAGTCAGACTGATAAGATCAGACAGACAGCAGTGTGTTTGCTGTTATATTGAAATGTGATGTGAGGTGATGTTACGCAGTCTGAGATTGTGCTGCAGATCGCCATGTTGTCGGTGATGGTGTGTAGCCCCTGAGACACACAGACAGATGTAACCAGTTCGATACTGAGCTGAACCCTGACCCCGTGCCCCCCAGGACGCTCTTCACCCCATCCTGCGGGGGCGCGGTGTAAAAATATGATCCGATATTTACTCCAAATATTTGTATACAGATAGATGGAGAGTCGGACGGATGGACTGATGGATGGATGACAGGATGAACTGTTGGATGGATGATTCCATGGATAAACAGATGGACGAATGGACAGGTGAACGGATGAATGGCGGACGTTTGGATGGATGGTTGGCTTGAATGGATGACACATATGTACATGACTGAATGGGTGGCTGGATGAAAAGTTTAAAGGATGGATGTGTGGATGGATGGATGGATGAACAGCCGCTTTAATCCTTGAGAGTTTGCTGGATGGATGGTTTGATGGATGGATGGATGGATGAACAGGCATATTAGATGGACCTGTTAATGGATGAACATACAGACAAACAGATGAACGGAATAATGGACAGACAGTTTGATTGAAGGACGGACAGACAGACTGATGGCCAAGTGGATGGATGAATGAAAAGTTGGGTGATGTTTGGATGGTTGGATGGATTTATGACTAGACAGATGAGCCTATGAATGGATTAATGGATCAACAGACAGACCTATTGATGGATGGATGGATGAGCAGTCAGATCAGATGGATAAAAGGATGAACTGCTGGGTAGATGGAAAAATAGACAAATAGATGGATGGATTAATGGATAAAGAAATTAAGTGAAGGACGGAAAGATGGATGGATAGGTGAACGGATGTATGGATGGAAGTTTGGTTGAATGACAGACTTATAGATGAACGAGCGAACAGAGGATGGGTGGTTGGATGAAAAGTTGAATGCATGGATGCAAACAGATGGATAAAAGGATGAACTCTTGGGTGGAGGGATTAATGGGTAATAAACAGTTTGACTGAAGGATGAACACATGGACTGATGGCCGAATGGATGGATGGATGAATGAAGAGCTGGGTAGATAGATGAATGGGTGAATGGATGAATGGACAGACTGAACAATGTATGGATGGATACTTGGATCAATGTTGTTGGATGAATGGATGAATTGATTGACGTATACGGACAGATAAAAGGACGAACTGTGGAAAGGATTAATGGGCTATTATTGGATTAATAAAGAGTTTGACTGAAGGATGGACAGACTGGTGGCCAAATGGATGGATGAATGAAGAGCTGGGTGATGGATGAATGGGTGAATTGGAGGATTTACGAGTAGAAAGATGAACCATTGACTGACAAAAAGATGAACTGTTGGATGGATGGATGATAAATGATAAAGATAAATGTCTCCGCTGTATTTGTGTGTGTGTGTGTGTGTGTGTGTGTGTGTGTGTGTTTCCATTTGGAGGGGAAATGTGAGAACTGGGCCAAACGCAGTGTGTGATGGACGGATGAACAGATGGATGAAGGGATGGATGGATGACAGTGGAGGATGGCCACAGACGCCTGTCACACACCGCGCCTGTCTGCTCCACTAAAACCTCCTTATTGAGTTTCATCTGCGGCCGGCACACAGATCAATAAGCATACATTACTGCGCTAATCACACACTCACACACTCACACACACACACACACACACACACACACACACACAAGATAAAAAAAACCCTGATCAGAAAAACTGCGCTCTCCATCACTATCTGTATACGCATATGTTTGTTCTGCATCTCTTGCTCTCTCGTACAAACACACACACACACACACACACACACACACACACAGACACACACACACACACGCACGCACAGATATACATGTTGTGTGTTGTTGCGGCTTTAGATCAGATCAGAGCAGAGTGAGAGTTGATCAATGCAAGCGCATTCATTTTCGCTCCTCACGCTGCTCTGGTTTCACTGACGTTTTCCTGGAAACACACACACACACACACACACACACACACACACACACACACACACGGGTTTTGATGCTGTGCTCTTTCAGCTAACAAATTGACTCGACCAAACCGACCAGCGCAGACAGGAACGAGCAACTCCCATATTCTGATTTCAGTTTTACAGCAAGGATGATCCTCCTGCCCGGCCTCTCCTCCCTCAAATGTTCCCAGTCCTGTGCCGTGCGAGGCCCGAGCCAGTCGCACCGCTGGGACTCGAAGCACTAGTGCAGCGACACCATTACATCCGAGCAGTAATCGAACCGTCGCATAAAAAACAAAAAAATCACAAAAGAAAGAAATCAGACATCAAATATTAACACTTGAGCAAAGAAATGAAGAGAACAGAAAACAACAAAAATATACAAAACATAGAGATAAATGTAATAACATTATAAACTGATAATAAACAAATGAACACAGCAGGAAACAAATTAAAAGTTTAACAAACAAACTAAGAAAGAAAACAAGAAGCTAATGAACAAACTAAATAACTCAATAAAATGAACAAAAAATAACAAAAATGTATTACAAAAAAATAAGACATCAAATTTTAACTATTAAGGACAGAAATTAAAGCAAAAAACACCATACAGATAAACATAATAGCAGAGCAAAAATGTTACAAATTAGAAAATAAATTTAGATTAAAAAACAAATGAAGTAAAAACAAGAAATACATGAACAAACTAAATAAAACAAAGAACAAACGGATTTAACATATAAAACACATCGACAGAACACTACATAACAGATCAGAAAAGAAATTAACAATTTAGAAAACCATAACAGAAAGCAACAAATTTTAACAATTAAGAGCAAACAAAAAAAACATACAAATATATGTAATAACATAGAAAAATAATTAATTAATTAATTAATTAATTAATTAATTTAAAAAACTCAAGAAATTAACAAATAAAAACTAAAAATTTGTTTAAAAAAAAAGAAAGAAAGAAAAGTAACATTAGGAAACAAATTACTAAAACTAAATTTAGAAAACAAAAAAATAAACTTTTAAAAATACAAAAAAAAGGAAAAACAACTGAACAAATTACAAAACAAATATATCAAAAATGTGATGTTTTTTTATTTTAACCCTACTGTAATGTATAAAAGCACTTACAGAAATGAACAGAACAGAAAACAAAAAACAAAAATAAAAAACTTAATAGCAGAGCAAAAACATTACAAATTAGAAAACAAATGAACACACCAGGAAACGAATAAAAAATAAAAACAAGAAATTAAAAAAAAACATTTTTAAGAAGTCAAAAAAAAAACAAAAAAAAGAAACGACTGACCAAATCTAATACAAAACTAATCAGATTACATCAGCAACATATATTTTTTATGTATCATATAGATTTTTTTTTACATTTTAACCCCACTCTTTCCTAGTGAGGACCACAGGGCTCGAATTTGGAAAAAGTTATAGACCAGAATACCGCTCTTGTAGCCTATCTGCCTCAGGGTTTCATCACACAGACGTTTGGGCACACCGAGATGAGCGAGTTGCTGGGTTTTTTTTTTTTTTTTTTTACATTTTACAACTTCTTCTTCTTCTTCTTTTTTCGGTTTCTCCCATTATCAGGGGTCACCACAGCGAGTTAAACGTTTCCACCTCACCCTGTCCTCCACGTCTTCTACTCTCACCACAACTCCCTGCATATCTTCATTTACCACAACCAAATAACTCCTCTTTGGTCTTCCTCTCCGTCTCTTGCCTGGCAGCTCCATCTCCAACATCCTCCTACCAATATATCCACTATCCCTCCTCTGCACATGTCCAAACCATCTCAGTCTTCCCTCGCGAATTTTGTCTCCCAATTTTCCAACCTGTGCTGTCCCTCTGATGATCTCATTCCTAATCCTGTCCACCCTAGACACTCCTAAAGAGAACCTCAACATCTTAAGTTCTGCCACCCTCCAGCTCTGCTTCCTGCCTCTTTGTCAGTGCCACTGTCTCTCTAAGCCATACAACAAGGCTGGTCTCACTACTCTCTTATAATCTTTCCTTTCACTTTTGCTGCGACCCTTTTGTCACACAGCACTCCTGACACTCTTCTCCACCCACTCCATCCTGCCTGTACTCTCTTCTTACCTCCTTTCAACACTCCCCATTTCCTTGGACAGTTGATCCCAAGTACCTGAACTCCTGGACCTTTGTGACCACTGATCCCTGTAGCCTGAACTGTTCCACCGCCTCCCTTTCATTTACACACATGTATTCTGTCTTACTACAGTTGACTTTCATTCCTCTCCTTTCTAGATTATACCTCCACCTCTCCAAGTTCTCTTTACTTCTACCTGTGCCCTGTTCTCACTACAGATCCACAATGTCGTCTGCAAACATCATAGTCCCTGGCGATTCCTGTCTGGCCTCATCTGTTAGTCTGTCCATCACCAGAGCAAATAAGAAGGGACTCAGGGCCGATCCTTGATGCAGTCCCCACCTCTACCTTGAAGCTATCTGTCACTCCTACAGCACATCTTCACCGCTGTCACGCTGTTATCATACCATGTCCTGCACTAATCTAACGTACTTTTCAGCCACTCGAGACTTTCCTCATACACCACCACAGTTCCTCCCTGGCAACCCTGTCATAAGCTTTCTCTCCAAAGCCACAAAGACGCAGTGTAGCTCTTTCTGACCATCTCTATACTTCTCCATCAGCAGTCTCAAAGCAAAAATCGCATCCATGGTGCTCTTCCTTGGGCATGAAACCATACTGTTGTTCACACACTGTCCACCTCCTGTCTAAGCCTAGCTTCCACAACTCTCTCCCAAATCTTCATTGTGTGGCTCATCAACTTATGCCCCTGTAAGAGCCACAACTCTGTACATCACCCTTCTGCTTAAAAAATTCGGTACAAGTAAACTTATCCTCCATTCCCTCCGGCATACTCTCATTCACCAGAATACCATTGAATAATCTAGTCAAAAAACCACTCCCAGCTCTCCTAGACTTTTCCATACCTCAACCGGTATGTCATCAGGTCCCACTGCCTTTCATTCTTCATCCTTTTCAAAGCTTTCCTCACTTCTTCTTCCTCGCTAATCTTTGCTACAATCCTGTTCCACCAATTTCTACGCCATCCAAACCTTCTTTCCCCTTTCATTTTTCTACATTCATCAACTCCTCAAAATACTCCTTCCATCTTTCCCCTCACCCTCTCCTCAACCTGACAGTACATTTCCATTTCTATCCTTGATCACCCTGACATGCTGCACATCCTTGCCAGCTCTATCTCTCTGTCTCGCCAGCAGATACAGCTCCTTCTCTCCTTCCCTACTGTCTAACCTTTCATATAACTCATCATAGGCCTTCTGCTTGGCCTTTGCCACCTCCCTCTTTTGCCCTATGTGCCGCATCTCCTTGTACTCCTGCCTACTCTCATTAGTCCTGTCCCTGTCCCACTTCTTCTTTGTTTGCTGACCTTTTTTCCCCTGAATAACCTCCTGCACTTCCTCATTCCACCACCAGGTTTCTTTTCATCCTTTGCCTGTCCAGAAGACACACCCAGTACCTTTCTACCTGTCTGTCTAATTAATGTTGTTGCTGCTACTACCCAGTCGTCTGGGAGCTCTTTCCCATCACCCAAAGCCCTTTCTCAGCTCCTCTCTGAACTCCTTACAACATTCTTCCTTTTCTCAACTTCCACCATTTGGTCCTCTGCTCTGCCTTTGTCCTCTTCCTCTTCCTAACCACCAGAGCCATCCTGCACACCACCATCCGATGCTGCCTAGCTACACTCTCTCCCCTGCCACTACCTTACAATCACCAATCTCTTTTAAGCCACCTCTTCTACATAGGATGTAGTCTACCTGTGTGCTCCTCCCTCCACTCTTATAAGTCACCCTATGCCCCTCCTTCTTTTGGAAATATGTGTTAACCACAGCCATTTCCATCCTCTTTGCAAAATCCACCACCATCCTGTCCTTCTAGGTTCCTGTCCTTAACACCAAAACCTGCCCATCACTTCCTCAATCTCCTTATATTACCTTCACCAAAATGACCATTGAAATCTGCACCAATCACCAGTCTCCTCCTCCTCCCTGGGAATGCTCTCAACCACTTCAACCAAGAATCTCTCTTTCTCCTCTAATTCACAGCCAACTTGTGGTGCATAGCCACTAAACAACATTCACAAAATTCCACACCCTCAATTTCCAGTTTTTTAAACATATTATCCCTATCTGCAGCCTTTTCACACCTCAAAGACATTCTTTACATTAGTCCTCCTTCAGGACCACACCAACTCCATTTCTCTTCCTATCCACACCATGGTAGAACAGTTTTTTTAAACCCTGCACCAATGCATCGAGCCCTTGCTACCCTTCCACTTTGTCTCCTGCACACACAAACATCGACCTTTCTCCTCTGCATCATATCAGCCAGCTCTCTAAACCTTTCCCTGTCATCATCCCTACATTTAGGGTTGCTACCCCTCAGTGCTATATTCTGGCCCCCTCCTGATTTCTCTCTGTCTTCCTCACACGCTTCCCTCCTCTTCGTCTTCGGCAAACAGTAGTCCAATTTCCGCTAGTACCCTGTTTGCTACCAGTACCAGTGGCGGTCGTTGTTAACCCTGGCCGTGACCGATCCGGTATGGTGGGTAAATTATTTATGAACTCGCATACTTTATTTGGCAAATGTTTTACAAAAACGGATGCCCTTTTCTGACGCAACCCTCACCATTTATCCGGGCTTGGGACCGGCACTAGAAATACCCTGTCTTGAGCAATCTAGCGGCTGGTTTTTTTTACATTTTACAAACAAACCGGATAAAAAAAATGAAAACGTGCGAAAGTTTTTGCCCCCTCACATGATGGCTTAACTTATAAAACTCGCGTGTGATGGTACGGGCACGTGGGCTGATGACATCTTCTTGGCTTTGCTGTTCAGAGCATTTTTAACAGAACAAGGGTTAATGGACTCAGACAAAACAGTGTGTGAGTGTGTGTGTGTGTGTGTGTGTGGGTGGCTCTGATAGATATGCTAATGCCCTCATTCTCTCCACTTCACTCTTTTATTTGGCCAGTTAAAGCAAACGCCACAGAAAGTTTAATTAAGCCGTGCTGCAGCCCTGCACTAATGAAACACTATTGATTTCCTTTTTATCCACATCCCTCACACACACACACACACACACACACACACACGTGGTGACACACACTGACACAAATGGACATTAGGAGTGAGAGGCCGTGCCAGGCGGGTGGTCATTGTGAGGCCAGTCCAATTAAATCTGAAACAACAGCACAAAATGGGCACAGCACAAATTAATGGAGTGTGTCTCTGTGAGAGAAAGTGTGTGTGTGTGTGTGTGTGTGTGTGTGTGTGTGTGTGTGTGTGTGTGTGAGTGTGTGTAATTGAGGATTTGAAGCCTAATTACGGACGAGTGTATGTAGATGTGAAAACACACCGCAGCCCGCTCTATAATTATCCGATAGTGATCCACTGGCACGAGGCGGAGGCCCGATGTCTCGACAAATTAAACAAAATTAATTTGGCGCGGCCTAATCGTTCGACAAATTCAGCAGACGCAGATCGATACGGCACCGATTGAATAATGTTGCAGGCAATTAGCACCATCAGGAGAGGGCTGAGGGCAGAAACTCGTCATGCGGAAAGACCGGGGGCTGTTAGCGCTCCACAAAAGCCGTCGGATTACCCAGAGAGGACTTTACACTGTGTGCCCTGTGGACACGTCCCAAACCGAACCATATTCACTATACAGTACATACAGTACGTGTCCCAAACCACACACTATGTATTTCACAAAATGTAGTGCACGTCAAAGTCATTATCAGTGGGCGTGTTCCAAACCGCACTCTGCAGTCACTAGCAAAGGTATAACCCACCATCAACAGTCCAGTATGGACATGTCCCAAACCACACACTAGCTTCACTAGATAGTGCACATAAGAACCACTATCGGTCACACCCTGATCATGCACTGTGGGCGTGTCCCAAACCACATACACTATATACTTCACTAAATATAGTGCACGTCAATGTCATTATCAGTGGGCGTGTTCCAAACCGAACTCTGTAATCACTATCAAGGGCATAACCCACCATCATCAGTCCAGTATGGACGTGTCCCAAACCACACACTATCTTCACTAGATAGTGCACATAAGAACCATTATCAGTCACACCCTGATCCTGCACTGTGGGCGTGTCCCAAAACACACACACTATATACTTCACTAAATATAGTGCACGTAAATGTGATTATCAGTGGACGTGTTCCAAACCACATGATGCATTCACTATGTAATGCTCATATACACCATCGTCAGCCCACTGTGGATGTGTCCCAAACCACACACACTACATACTTCACTATGCAGTGCACGTCAATGTAATTATTAGTTGGCGTGTTCCAAACCACACTCTGTAGTCGCTATTATACGCTTAAATCACCATCATCAGTCCAGTATGGACGTGTCCCAAACCACAGACTGTATTCAGTGTGTGGTGCACATAAACACCATCATCAGTCCCAAACCAATAAGCCTGTTCTCTATATAATGTACATGAACATAATCTTTGATACACAGTACACAACAACACCATGATCATCCACTGTGGACGTGTCCTAAACCACACACCCTATTCCCTAGACAGTCCACATGAATATAGTCATATATCTATTGGACTTGTGTCCAAATCCAAACACTAGAGAGAGATCTAATCAATGGAGGGAATAGAGGAACAGCCACTTTCAGGTGCATTAACACTGCGTTACATCTGTCTAATAAAGTGATAACGAAGAGTTTAGGCTGAAGCTAAGTGTTTGCTGTTTCAGCGACAAAGCAGCCTTTAGCATTATCGGTGTTAACAGCGTGTGATATGAGACACAGCCCGTGTAAAACTGCATGACCTTAGTGTTTGTTCCAAGAAACATTATGATGAAACATGCTGGAAAGTCAGGGCTATAATGGCGCGAATGCGCTGAGAAAGTCCTGAATGTTTTCTTTCTGCCCAATCAGACACGTTTAGACTTTCTCTCCGATGAAGGTTATGATTTATGATGATTTACGATGCATGATTCGAGGCCGAAAAGCTGCAAGTGCGTTCCGCTCCCTTATTTCTTTTATTCCTCAGTCAAGCGGCAAGTTAATGACCAGCAGATTAAAAACACATTTCTCAATAAAACAGCTCAAATGGACACGGCGCGCTGAAATCGAAAGCGCATTAGTCTAAATACTAAAACTTTTCTCTTTCATCCCCTCCTCCCTCCCGGCTTCCTCCGTCCCTCCCTCCCTCTCTCCCTCCGCCGTGCTTTTTCAATTCC
Organism: Ancistrus triradiatus; assembly: GCA_025084515.1. NCBI lineage: Eukaryota > Metazoa > Chordata > Actinopteri > Siluriformes > Loricariidae > Ancistrus > Ancistrus triradiatus. The sequence continues at coordinate 68,744 of JAJAGP010001480.1, forward strand.
TGAAATTAGCCTCGGCCGATATCAGCGTCTAATGGACTAATAACAAAATGTGATAAAAGCTGTTATTAAGGGCTAAACTGCGGCGAGGACGCGCTCGGAGAAAAAGCAGGAGAAGTTCCGCGCTGCAGCGCGCTTAATGGTTTTCCACATCGAGGAAAAAAGGGTCATTTAAACAAGTACACTTTGTCCTTATTGAACTTGTTTTGTCTGAAAATGGGCCAAAGCTTTTTCCCCCCCTTCTTTTTTTTCACCCACCCTCTTTATTTCTCAGTATGAAAGGGACGGGATTTAAAAAAAAAAAAAAGAAAGAAAGAAAGAAAGAAAGGCCACATAAAAAGCCTGACTGGATCCTCGGCGTGGAGGGAAAAAAGCAGACGCAATGAAAGCGAATACGCGCTCTCGCCGCTCCTCGGTGTAATTAGCTGAAATTAAAAGCACTCTATTTACTAAAAGTCGTTAACACGCTGCTTTTACAAAACACTTAATTTCGGCTCTCTTTATTAAGCAACGTGCACGTATGGATCTGTCTTCATCAGCACTCGCATACCAGCTCTGCGTCATGATACAGATCATTCTGTACGGAGAAGAGAAGAAATGGAAACGTACATTCGTCTTAGGAGTAACGCATGGAATTTTTGTGCAGAATTAAGGTGGGTGGTGCGGCGTTCTAATACGCTAACCCACCACCACGTGACGGACTGAAAGAGGGAGACCGGACAGGGAATCAGACTGCAGACTCTTTGTTTCTGCATAACTAACAAGGGCTGTGCGATACTGAAAAGAAATGACATATCGATATTTGCGATTTATCGATAGTTAAACTAACGATAAGTAGTGTTTCCAAAATATCTAGGGTCTAAAGTATTCAAAAGTTGGCAATGCCCTTTTTTCGCCAGAATGATTCCTCGAAGTAAAATAAGTTCGTTGTGGAGCTGCCTTTAAGGGCGACCGATTTCCGACATTTTGTACATCGCCATGTCTTTAGCAACATCCTTTGTTTCGAGGCCAAACCACCTCCGACGTCGTGGACTCCATAGCTGGTTGTGTCTGTGTTTTGTCTCCTCTTCCATGACATACTCGATAATGTCGATTCCGATATCATCGTGGACGATACATATCGCACACCCCTAGGTTGCGTAGATGGAGAGTAACGATTCTTGACATCCCCCGTGACTTGAGGGACTCCGAAACTGGAACACAAATCCCCTAATACCCATGACTCAACAGCTTGCCCGAGGTGGGATACAAACCAGACTGGCTCAGCACTAGTTCCCAATCCTGAGTCTCCCTGGTTCATATCCCACCATGGCGTCTTGTACCATTTTCCAGGGCGAGTGACCTGACGTGGGCTCTTGCTGTTTTGTTACGAGAAGTCTGCCTGTGCTCTTGCTGCACCACGTCAGGGGTCTTCCACAATTCCAGTCCCAGGGGACAGATGCCAGTCCTTCTCCGAGTCCCCATGAGGCCTAACGCAGCAGGATCACAAGAGGTCTCCCCCCTCTATTTTTACTTGTCCTTTTAATAGATTTTATGATAAATTAAGCGCATTTTACTTTGACAGCACTTCATCGATAGCGCTCCAATTTCAGCAAGAAAAAGCAGCGGCCGAGGTGCAATTAAGCTCCATTAGCGCGGCCTAATTAACTGCGGTCGCGTTGATAGTCCGCGTGCCATTACGGTGTTTCATTTCCGAACCCGGACGGGAAACAGAGAGGGGAGCAGTCGATAGAAAGGCATCCGAACAAACCGAAAGGAGGACAGATAGAGAAACGGATGGATGGATGAACGGACGGATAAAAAAGCTAGAAGATGATGGAAGGAGAAATAAAATCCCTCAGCTGAGAGACGTTCAATTGATCTGCTTTGAGGTGCCACATTTAATTGTTAGCCAACAGAACAACGTGCCATCTTATACCCTCTCACATCTTATACCCCTCTCTCTCTCTCTCTCTCTCTCTCTCTTTCTCTCTGCATTAACTCACCGCACCGCCTCAGATTCTCAGACTGGAGGCAGACAGTCTAGCCTCACTGTCCATAACACACACACACACACACACACACACACACACACACACACACACACACACACATACACATACACACGACCCTGAGTCATCACCATCCATGTCATTCGTTCGTCCTCCATTCAGTCTCTCTCATCAGCAGCACATCTTTACATCAAAAAAGCACCATGCCATGGGCTGTGTGCCAATCCTCCATCCTAGTGTAAGTACAAAAGTATAATTCGTTTATTACATCAAACCCTCAACCTGCCAGTCAACAGTCCAGGGACTTCAACTCCCAATCAGTACTTTCAGTTAAAGTACTTTCAAGCTACCAGCCAGTATTTTGGGGACTTGAGCCCTCAGTCTATCAGTTAATAGTGTAGGGATTTGAAGACAGACAGTAGTTTAGAACTTGAGATCTCAACCTACCAGTTATTAGTCCAGTGACTTGAACCCTTAACCTACCAGTTAATAATTCGAAAGCTTGAACCCTTGACCTACCAGCCAGTAGTTTACTGACTTGAGTTCTCAACTTACTAATTAATAGTCCAGGAGCTTTATCCCTTAACCCTTAACCTACCAGCCAGGTTTTTATGGACTACGACTCTAATTCTATCATTTAATGGTCCAGTGACTTAAGCCCTCAACCTACCAGTTAACGGTCTATAGATTTGAATTCTTAACCAACCAGACAGTACTTTAGGGACATAATTCCTCAACCTAAAAATTAATAGTTCAGGAACTAGAACCCTTGACCCACCAGACAGAAGTTTATGGACTACAGTCCTAAATCTACCAGTTATTAGTCTAGGGATTTGAACCTTTAACCCACCAGCCAACAGTTTATGGACTTGAGCCCTCAATGTATTAGTTAATAGTTCAGGAACTTAAATGCTCCACCAGCCAGTTAATAGTCTAGTGATTTGAACCCTTAATTCATCAGACAGTACTTTATGGACTTAATTCCTCAACGTACCAGTTAACAGTTCAGGAACATGAACCATTAACATACTGGCCAGTATTTTCGGGACTTGAGTCTTCAATCTACCAGTTAACAGTCCAGTGATTTGAACCTTTAGCCTACCAGCCAGCACATTTAGGAACTTGATCCCTCAATCTTGTTCAGGAACTTGAACCCTTAGCCTACCAGCTAACAGTTTATGGACTCGACCTGTCAACCTACCAGTTAATAGTCAGGGAACTTTACCCCTTAACCTACCAGCCAGCAGTTTATGGACTACAGTCCTAATTCTACCGGTTAATGGTCCAATGACTAGACCGCTTAACCTACCAGCTAGTATTTCGAGTCTAGAACCCTCAACCTACCTGTTATTAGTCCAGTGACTTGAACCTTTGACCCACCAGACAGAAGTTTATGAACTACGGTCCAAAATCTACCAGTTATTAGTCCAGGTACTTGAACCCTTAACCTACCAGTCATAATTTTAAAGATTTGAACCCTTAGCCTACTAGCCAAAAAATGTAGGAACTTGATCCCTCAATCTTGTTCATGACATTGAACCCTTATCCTGCCAGCCAACAGTTTATGGACCTGAGCTCTCAACATACCAGTTAGTTGTCCATGGATTTGAACCCTTAACCTACCAATCAGTACTTCAGGTTCTCAGGAATTGAGCCTTCAACCTGCCGCTCAATGCTCAAAACTTTTAAGTCTAGGCTAAAGACATACTTATTTACGCAGGCTTTTGACTAGATTTAGACCAGGATGCATGGCTTGGGTCACTGGGGCCGGGGTCTGGAGTCATGTCTGACCTGCCTGCCTTGTCCGCTAGCTGGGAGTGTCGAGTGGGCAGTCTGGCTGAACTGGCCTTCGGTCCTCGTGATCTTGACTCGTGCATCCTTGCCTTAGAATAAGGGCAGAGCTGGGGGTTCATAGTCAAAGAGTCTTATGGTAATCAGGGACGTTGGGTTGCTGTCTTCTGCCTCCCGTGGGGTTGCCAATGTCTCATGTGATCCCTCTTGGCTGTGTTTCCTACCAGTTCTCCTCTTTCTAGCTATGCTGCTATAGCTAATGCTGCCAGGGTCTCATGCTACACATGGTATCAGTGATTGTTAATAGACACTGTGCTCTTAATCAATAACTAATTACATTTTCTGTTTTCTCTCTGAGCTGTGTTCCGGCAGTTCCAGCCCCACACATGATGTTCATCTGCTGTAGCTCCACTCAAGCTGCTTCCGTCATCAGCTCCAGCCCCATCATACCCGGGCCACTTAATGCCGATGTGCATACTTCACATTTTATTCGAACTTTGACTTTGACTAGTCATGTGACTTAAACCTTCAGCCTTCCAATCAAAAGTCCAGAGACCTGAACCCTCAACCAACCTGTTGATAGTCCAGGGACTTTATTAACTTTAACTTTATAACGTTATTTAATTACAACATATAGATGCACCAACTAGACTACATAGTTACTTTAGAAGGTCTCATTCACCGTGTGTGTGTGTGTGTGTGTGTGTGTGTGTGTGTGTGTGTAGTTTTATATATTAAGAGCTTCATTATTTTAACACAATCTCTGTTTTTTTTCTGCTTGGAGAGCAGACGTTAAACACAGAAGCTCTCTGCCATTAATTAAATCCTGATTACACACACACACACACACACACACACACACACACACACACACACACACACACACAGATAATCAACTGCAGCTCTTCAAGTCAATCCATACAAATTAAATCACAGTGTGTTAATGTTAATACACTCCACTATCTGTTAACGTTTTACACACACACACACACACACACACACACACACACACACACACACACACACAGCATCTGCCATCACTCCAGTGTGGACCTGTTCCAAACCACACGCCCTGTTTACTTTATAGTGCACAGAGACATCATCATCACGCATTTACGGATGGGTCCCAATCCACACATCCCATCCTGCTCACTATATAGTGCACATAAGCATCATCAGTCTACTGTGGACGTGTCCCAATCCAATAGGAGACAGGTCCCCTAGCAGGTGCAGTATTTCCATGATACATTTCGCTGTACAAAGACTGAATGTGCCGCACGCAGTGAATGCGCTGTGTGGTTTGGGACACGTCCAAGTGAACTATGGAGTGTGTGGAATGTCATGGCTGTGTTTAAGTCATGATAAACCAGGTAATGAGCCGGATCCCTCACCGAACATCAGTCAGCGTGTGACATGGTGCACGAGCCTCCTCTGTAGGGAGCAGTGAGGTTTGGAACACAGCCAGTAATTAATATCTGAATTCCCCCATGTCGGACACAGACAGTGACAGATCACCCACTGGAGATGAAATACAACATTTTCCTCATAAGAAGACACGCGCCGAACACACACACACACACACACACACACACACACACACACACACACCGTGTTCGGGGGCTAATCGAGCTATCAGTCTGATGACGACTTGATCTCCTTCAGTCACTGTGAATAACCATGAATAATCACACACACTCTCTTTCACACACACACACACACAGTTTGACGGTTTGACGTAGACGACTTAATCTCCTCCACCACACCTCACTCACATTATGAATAATCTGTGAAGAGGCTGTGTTAACTTTTATGCATTTAGAAAATAAACAAAACAGGTCATCTGCCCAACAACCCTGACCTCAGCACCCAGAGTAAAATGGTTTGACCCTTTTCGTTGTCCACACAAGCAACACACAACATCAGGATGAGGATATGTGGTCCTTATTAAGAGATCAAAACATGTCCCGTCACACACTCGCACAATCTTGTCTGCTATCATAACAGACAGAAACGTCCCCGCCATGTCAAAATGTCAGCTCTTTCTACCCTTCTGTCCCCACAATGTAATATAAACATGAATACACACACACACACACACACACACACACACACACACACACACACACACACCTACCCTATGAGCAGGTGCACTCATATATGGTTTTGAAATGACTGTATAAACCAGTTACTCCTCCATCGCAACCGCGTCCTAATAATCCTAATAAACACACATTATGACTGCATCCAGTGCTTTGACCCTTTTCGTCTTCCACATATGTGACACAGCATCATGATGAGGATATGTGGTCCTTATTAAGAGATAAAAACATGGCACACACACACACACACACACACACACACACACACACTGGCTGGTTCCAAATCTGCTTTTGAAATGACCTCATAAACCAGCCGTGTCCTAATAATCACACATAATGACTGCATTCTGCACTGAGGTAATGTAAACGTGAGTGATCCTCTAACACACACACAATAATATTATAACTATGTTTTGCAGGGCTGCATGAGTAATCATATTTTAATCCTGATCATGATTTTTAGCTTAATTAAATATAATCACCTGCAGCTTAATTTGAGCTCATTACTTTACCTCATTTACTTTAGAGTTGGGTGTTATCGGCCTCGGCTTTATTAATCCCCTTAATTAAATACTAAGCTTCTCATTTCTATGTTTAATAATCGCCAGGAACCTGAACGGGAATTTTTCACAGGTTACGAGGTACAAAGCAAAATCCAAACTTAGAAAGCCAGGAGAACGGAAGCGGGTTCGTGAAGAAGAGGAAAACGAACACTCAAGGTCAGAGTGGTTTATTTAGGGTTAGTTATTAACTATAAATAAGGGGCGATTCTAGGATCAGAGCTTTAGGCGTGCTGAACAAAACTGTACATCTGAATGTCATTTTGCACTGTGTGTTCCATAGTTTGAACATTTTGGTATTTTTTTATCAGAGACAGAGAAAAAACCTCCATTTAAAAAAACAACAACAACAACAAAGAAAAGCCTTTTTACTTTAAAAAAATTTTTTTTTAATGATGCCTAGCCTTGAACTAAATTGAAAACTCGACAGTGATTCAGTCTAAGGTTGAATCTTACAAGAAAGAGTTGGTTTTCAGATGCTACTACTTTGTTTTGTTTTTGTTTTTATCTCTTTAATTTCGACTCTGTAACCTGATCTCCAGTGATAAAGACTTCCGGCTGCTCGTCCCACCAATAAGCAAGCCTAAATTGAAAAATTGAGAGAGAAAGAGAGCGAGTATGTGCACTACATAGTGTAATGCGGTCAGGACTGTTTGGGAAGAACAAAATGAAATCAGCCTTAAATTGCACTCTCAGGGACGGTCTGAGGTAAAAGCAGGGGGGCAAATCTCATTGAGAAACAAGAGCTGCACAGGCAGGGGCACTTACTTAATCACATCAGGGTGTGTAAGTGGTTGAGCAGACGATGTGCTGCGCTGCTGATTTTCCCTGAAAAGCCACAAAGACAAAGATCTGTTTAGATTTCAGCAGCTATCAAACCCCGATCGTACTTATGGTTATTTATTGAAGCATAACAGCAGGGGTTTGCAAACTTTTCCCCTACAGAACCCTCATAAAACCACTCAGAGATTCCTTTGTACGGATATCCATATATGGGCGTCTTACAGATACTGCGACTGAACATGTGACTATCAAACGCTGCAACTTTCTTCTGAAAGAGCTAAAAAACATGCTTTGAGGTTGAGTTTGAGCATTAATTAACTAGATCTGCATTTCCTGCAACCGTGCTTGAAATGTGGCCAGCAGACAGACTGTAGGTGTGTGTCCCAATACTTTTGTCCACATGCGGGTTTGTATCCCAGGACGTTTAGGCATTGTGTGTTTGTGTGTCATGTGCTGAGTGTGTGGGGCGCGCGTATGGAGTGTGTCGTGAGTGTGTGTGTGTGAGGTATTCTGATGTGTGTGCTTGGTGTGTGATGTTTTTATGTGGTGCGTGTTTGTGTGTGTGTGGGGTGTGTGTTGTATGTTGGTTGTGATGTGTGTGTTGTCACAACACCGAGTGATTTCAGTTATAATTTGAAGTTTGTTGGTTGAAATTTGAAATTTGTCGATTGAAATTTGAAGTTTGTTGGTTGAAATTTAATTTTGTCGATTGAAATGTGAATCTGAACATTCAGTCAATGCATTTCTATGGGAGATTTTTATTTTTTGATATGTGTGTTGTCATGACAGTGATTTCAGTTATAATTTGAATTTTGTTGGTTGAAATTTGAAGTTTGTTGGTTGAAATTTGAATTTGGTCAGTTTTAATTTGAATTTTGCCAGTTGAAATTTGAATTTTGTCAGTTAAAACAAATTTTTGTGGTTGAATTTTTTTTGTTTAAATTTGAAGTTTGTTGGTTGAAATTTGAATTTTGTTGGTTGAAAGTTTAATTTTGTCAGTTGAAATTTGAACCTGAACATTCAGTCAATGCATTTCTATGGGAGATTTTTTTTTTTATGTGTGTGTGTATTTTCATGACACAATGACTTCAGTTGTAATTTGAATTTTGTTGGTTGAAATTTTGAAGTTTGTTGGTTGAAATTTGAATTTTCTCGGTTGAAATTTTCAATGTCGTCAGTTGAAGTTTTTTTTTTTTTTTTTTGTCGGTTGAAATTTGATTTTGAACAGTCAGTCAATGCATTTCTATGGGAGTTTTTTTCATTTTAAAACTTAAATCTATTAAAAACAATAAATCACGTTGACTGCAAAAAGGCACCGCACCACAGAGCGTGATTATCTACGCAAAAGTGTTTCTGTGAGGTGTGTGTGTATTTGTGGGGTGTGTGTTATTTGTGGTGTGTGTTGTCACGAGCTCTGTGCTCTGTGAAATTAAGCGCATGTGGTGACATCCTAGTTAGAATTTAAATTTCATCAGTTGAAATTCGAATTTTATCAGTTTTAACAGTTTAACAGAATCCCCCCAATGCATTTCTATGGGAGATTTAAAATTTGTAAACGTAAAACTATTAAAAACGATAAATCGGATTGACTCCAAAACACAGTGTGATTATCTACGTAACGGTGTTGAACTGTGTCTGTAAATCTGAATTAATCACGGAAATACATGGAAGAAGAAGAATTATAAGCAGAAGTATCAGGGATAGCAAGACACACTGTATAACTACAGTAACATTATGACAATGGAAAGTCCCCACAATGATAGGAAAAATTGACAAACATGGATGGGTGTGTGTGTGTGTGTTGTTCTGTTCTAATGTGTGTGAGGTCAGGTACGTACAACGTGATTCTTTTGATCATGTGTGGATCGGGACACGACCCTCAAGGCGTTACCTGTCTCTCATCCGTCTCTCGCTCTCATTCTCACACACACACACACACACACACCTATACACACACACACACGTACACACACATCTTTGTGTCATTGTTGGGACTTTCCATTGATTAAATTAATGCCACACCTCAGGAAAAAATATATTGTGTATTCCTAAAGCAAACATTTGGTTTGATATGTAAACACAGAAATATCTAAACGTGACCACACACACACACACACACACACACACACACACACACACAGGTGTTCGGTATATAATGAGCCCAAAGGCAAAGTAAGCAGATACCTTCTCTTTCTCTCTCTCAGGGTTAAAAGTCAGGGGTAAAAGGTGAGGGCAGTGTGATGTCAGCGAGAGCAGATCCTCCACTCGTCTGTCAGGATGGAGGGAATTCACATTCCAGCACCACAGAGACAGGAAGCAGCTTCCGTCCACTTGTTGTTACAGGAAGTTTCAATTTGCACTATTGTTAATCACTGAATTATATATTCTGGAATAGTTAAATAAATATACCTCCGCAAAAGGATCGGTTTCTCTGTTTTTACCATTTGTATTCACTGCATGTGTTTTATTTTATTTAATTCTATAAATTACAGATATATTTCCAAATAAGATGATTTGCAGCAACAGCAATAAACAATAATACTGCACAAGGTGAACAAGTTTATTTTCTTTTTATAACAAAACAACACCAAAGTTATAAAAGAGGAAAGCCCAGAAATCAACATCTCAATCCCAACTTTCATGGTTTTTTTTTATTCATCTTATCTTAAATACAATTTTAAGTATCATCAAAAAATGGATGTTCATTAAAAAAAATTTGGAGCAGTCTCTTAATTTTATCCAGACCTGTATACAGGGCAGGAAAAAATATTTTAATTGACGTCCTCCTTTTGACGTTGTTGTGTTTTTGTTGGAAAAAAGCATGTATTTATTAATTTATTTATTTATTGAGCAATAAATACTAAGAACACAAAGAAGTGTGTCTTTCTGTCATTGTAGGGCTTTTCCATTGACACAACCTTGCAAATCAATGCTACATCTCCACCTTACCTTAACTTTAACCCCAGTGACCCAAAGTAAACCTTTCGGTTCTTTTAGTTTTTTATAAGAAAGCTGCAGTTTGTACAGGGAAAAAAGCAAATTTCCTTTCCTTATAACCGTCTTCACACACACACACACACACACACACAAACACTCGTGAATATGTTGAGTCAGAACTACACTGCACTGCATCATAAACATGCGTTAAGGACATCACTATAATAATTGCTTGCACATTCTCATGTCTTTGTCTTACTGTGCAGTAACACACACGGTCCCACCCTCATCAGGTTATCCAGGTGAGATGTGTGTGTGTGTGTGTGTGTGAAGTTTATACATCACTGTCAGGACCAAATCTCCACAGTGACAGAAACATCTGACATAAATACCTTACGGTGACATTCTCCATGTCCTCATAAAAAAATTATAACTGCAACTTTATTTTGGAAAACCAAAAGAGTCAAAAGGTTTCCTTCAGGTTAGTGAGGTTAAATTTAAGTGTGGGTGTAGTATTAATAAGCAACAGTAATCGTTACGTCGTTATGGAAAGTCCCCAAAACATGTGTGTGTGTGTGTGTGTGTGTGTGTGTGTGTGTGTGTGTGTGTGTGTGTGTGTGTGTGTGTGTGTGTGTGTCGGAGACGAAACCCTAGATATCAGTGTGAGGTTTCACTCTCTACCTGAGGTCATGACACTCGTTCATCCTCAGTCCTCAATTCGTTCTTTCACTCGTTCTGTCTCTCCTCTGCCTGTTCCCTCTCACTTTCACTCCTCACGCTGAAATAAGTTACTTAAAAGGAGGTTTTCTAAATATTTCGTTCGCTTTTTAAAACAATAACTATTTCGGAAGCGGCTCAAAACGCTGCTACTCGTGAGGAGAACGTCAAGTTTGTGTTAGACTCGCCCCTTTCTTTGATTGACAGGTGCCAAGACCAATCAGTCTTGTTTTAATATTAACGTTGTAATTTTATTATTTCTACTGTGTACTGAGTTATCGCGATATTATGGTAATGTGTTGTAATATTGTTATTTTGGTAGTGTGGTACTGTGATAACTGAAGTCTGTATTATTGTTGTGTTGTGACACTGTGGTATTTTGTTAAGTGAAGCGCTATGTTACTGTCGTGTTGCGATATTGTGGTATATTTGGTACTTATTGTTGTATTTATGTGTTATTGTTGTGGTGTTATGGTACTGTGGTACTAATGTGCCGTGATGTTTTTTGTATTGTGGGTATTGTTGTACCGTAGTAATGTCATACTGTGGTTTAGTGTTACATTTTTAAAGTACTTAGGTACTGTGTTATTGTTGTGGTGTTATAGTTTTGTGTTATTGTTGTGTTATAGCTTTAAGGTATTTGTTTACTGTGTTATTGTGGTACTAATGTATTGTGATATTTTTTGTGGTATAGTTGTACTGTAGTAATATGATATTGTGGTTTAGTGTTACATTTTTAAGGTACTTATATACTGTGTTGTTGCGGTGGTGTTAGAGTTTTGTGGTATTGTTGTACTGTAGTAATATGATACTGTGGTATTGTTGTGTTGTAGCTTTAAGATACTTGTTTACTGTTTTACTGTGGTGTTATGGTATTGTGGTACTAGTGTGTTGTGATGTTTTTGTGGTATTGTTGTACTGTAGTAATATAATTTTTGGTACTGTTGTATTACATTTTTAAGGTACTTATGCACTATGTTACTGTTGTGGTGTTATAGTTTTGTGGTACTGAGGCACTGAGGTGTTGTGATGTTTTCCTCTGGAATTGTTGTACTGTAGTAATGTGATATTGTGGTATTGTGTTACAGTATTGTTGTATTCTGCCGCTGCATTACAATATTACTGTAGTATTTTGGTGCTGTTGCACTCTTGTCCTGCGCATTGTGTTATTGTGGTGTTACTCTCAAACCACAAGCTCCGGTGACGTCTTAATCATTAGGCTCACACACACTGAGGTGATCCAGGTGTGTGTGTGTGTGTTACTGCAGGGTAATGGATATATGTTGTTGTTAGTGTATTATTAGGGTGATGTATTTGTGCTGTGTGTGTGATTTATGGCTGGGTGAAATGGGGAAACCCTCTGGTCCTGGAGGTTTTGTGTGTGTGTGTGTGTGTGTGTGTGTGTGTGTGTGTGTGTGTGTGTGTGCGTAGACTGATTTATGTGGCTGGTACACACAGGGTCATCTGTTCAACCCAAATTACTGGTAATCCATTTATAATAATCACACCCCAAATCCACCTACTGACTCCGGTTCTGTGTACTCAGTGTGTGGAGCTTTAAGTAAAGTGTACAGAGGAACCAGGAGAGTGGGATTCTGGTACTGAAACCAGTACCTTTGCTGGCATGACTGGTATATTTAGTACTGAAAGTGGGTTCTTTGGTAGTGTGGGTCGTATCTGTTGATACTGGAACTTGAATCTTTAGAACTGGTACTGGCAGCTTTGGATCTGATAAACAGTATTTGTTACTGGAAGTGGATCTTGGTAATAGTACCAAATAGTACCGAGCGCTTGGGTAATAAAGATCTTTGGTACTGGGATTAGAAACATTTGTAATGGAACATGACCTGGGATCTTTGGAGATTTAGATCTTTACTGGAAGGTAGCTGAAGTGAAATCTTTCAACTTGTATTTTTATAGTGCTGGAGCTGGGACCTTTAGTACTGCAATGGTACAAATTGGGGGTCAAACTGGGACCTTTCTTGCTGCAACTGGTGTATTTGGTTCTGGACTGGGGCCAGTGTAAAAAGTAAAATGAAATAAGGTCCAGGTGCCAAACTGTCAAAGTTCTTGTACTTTGCATAGTAAAAATGTCCTGTCTGTTTAGTAGTGGGATGTTTGGTGATAGACTTCATGGAATTAATTTTGTGGCCAATGGATCTGAGATTACTGGTAATGGAACAGACATCTTTGGTACTGGAACTTGGGGTTTTGGTCCTTGAACAGTCAAGTTTGGTGAAAGAAACTAAAAGAAGCAAACCATCCCGTTGAGCCCCACTTATCCTAGGCAGTGTTCTGGAGCAAAATCCAGAGTTCATTAGGTCCAGGAATAGTTACACCTTGGACAGAGCACAAGTCCATTATAGGGTTCTGTAAACACACCACCTGACATTCACAGTGCCAGAACCGGAGCCTTCAGAAGATGATGTTTCTTGGGACCAAAGCTGGCTCTTAGTACCAGAACTACTGGCAATTAAACTGGTATATTTGATATGGATAGAACAGCCATTGGTGATTGAAGTCTGGATCTTTGCTCCTGATAGATATTAGATTTTTTTAGTGCTGGAGCTGGGACCTTTAGTACTGCAATGGTACATTTTGGGAGTCAAACTGGGACCTTTCTTACTGGAACTGGAATATTTGGTTACGGACTAGTGGCCAGTGGAAAAAGTGAAATGAAATGAGGTCCAGGTGTCAGACGTGCTTAGTAAAACGTTGGGTAGTAAAAATGATCTGTGTGTTTAGTACTGGGATGTTTGGTGATAAAACTACCAAACTATAACCGGTACTTGAATGCATAAATCTGGCACTTTGAGTGGTGAAAAAAAGTCCAGTGTGTTCAAGAGCACAGGTGCAATTATAACAAAATAATAGATGTTCTTTATATAATTTTAAGGTCGTTAAAAGGCTTTGTGAATAATGGATTCTGAGGAACATGGCAGACTGGTGATGAAACAAAATACATCCCGTCCTCAGGCTGTCGGACTGTGCATCTTCTTCATCATAATCATTTGTTTGTGTGTCAGTGTGTGTGTGGGTTCATTTTTCAGAGCGTGCCATGTTCTTGTCCTGTGATAGCAACCCAATGCTAGCGCTAATCAAAGAGCAAAACCACAACTGTTGCCATCTATTAGAGCAAACAGCCGTGTAAAAGCATGGGATAGAAAGAGAGAGAGAGAGGGCGAGCGAGAGAGATTACGTTTCTGTATCTCGGAGCTTCATCTGAACATTGCCCATAATCACAGCGTGATTACCAGCCACCTTTTTCTCTATTAAAATAATCACAGGCAATTAGGAGCAGAAAGGACGGGCACGCAGCGAAAAATCACACGCTAAGTCATATTTTCCTCCACCTTCCATTGATGCTTTTGATGTTCTCTCCTCTTTTTTGGGGGGGTTGGAAGGCGGAATGGCCTGAAAAGTGCTCCGAAAGCAGCGCCACTATTAAGGGAAAAAAGGCGAGGATGATTTTTCGAGAGCGTCATGATGAAAGAGCGGAGGGAAAAAAAAAAAAAACCCGGCGCGAGAGTAAAAGAGATAGGAGCAAATAATCCAGAAATCTGTCAAAAATGAAGAGGCGGGTTTTTTCACTCCCCCAAAAAAATACGAGTGTTCCACGCAGGAGGCCATTAAGCACGGCTTTGAAATAAATGCGCCCCGTTCTCAGAGCGCGCCTTAATGACACCTTTTATCAAAAGAAAATGTCCAGCCGCCGCAGAGCTGGAGAGAGTTACGCATTCATCTAAATATTGGGACAGAGGGAAGCGACGGGCGCAGGTGGAGCACCATGCAGGATCAAGGAGACAAAATGATCAAAATGATCCCCAACACGTCGTCGAGCGAGAAAAAGAAAAGCAGGACCTCGCTGTCTTCCAAACCTTTTTCCATCTTCTATGCTTTTTCCGGTCGACTTCATTTCGTTTGTTAATAAACATCCATTTCTGCATTTCACATTCTGCAACACATTCCGAAAAAAAAGTTGGGACGAAGCCACTTAGGGCTAGTAATGAGGAGTAAAGACATTTTGTCAACAAATGTGTGAGAAAATGATTGAAATGTTTAAAAACAATGTTCCTCAGTGTTCCCTGGAGAAGATGTCATCTTGAAGGCAGCTTATGTTGCTCTAAAATCTCATTGGACTTTTCTGCAGAAGTCTAAATGACCTTAGGAGCCCTGACCCGACCCCGTACCATGACAGACTCTGCTTTTGGACTTGTTCCTGATGACAAAAAAAAAAGATCTGTTATACTGATTGTTCTGAGCACAATCCCCATTTCCACTGTGTGATGGTCCATCCCAGATACCTCCGAGGCCAGAGAAGTGGACATGATTATAACTGAAGGCTTCTTTTTTAGCACAGTAACGTTTTAAGTGGTATTTGTGAATGTAACTCTGTATTGTAGAGCTTGATAAAGGTTTGATAAAGTAATCCCTTGTTCATGTGGTTCTGTCAGCTATTGATGAATGACGGTTCTTGCTGCAGTGCCGTCTGAGGGAGCGGAGATCACCCCTCTTCAGGCTTTTTAGGAAATTTCTCCAGATTCCTTGAATCCTTTAATGATATTATACACTGTAGCGGGAGAAATATGGAAATCCCGTCCAGTGTTTCTGTCTTTAAACATTTCAATCATTTTCTCATGCATGTCTTGATAAACTGGAGATCCTCTGCCCATCTTAGCTCCTCAAAAACTTTTTCGTGGATACTGTTCTTGTACCAAATCATGGTTCGAAATTACATCGTTACACTACTAGCCCTACATTGTCCCAACTTTTTTGGAACGTGTTGCAGGCCTGAAATGCAGGAATGGATGTTTATTACGAAATGAAATACATGGAATACCTTGGGTTCATACTGTCTGCAATGAACCCTCCATTAAGTAGCAGCTCCTATGACGTGGAGGTAAGGGCCAGAAATTTTGCATAAGGCTGCGCAATCGAGATTTAGCCGAGCCGAGTGCGCGCTCACGATGTTTTTTCTCCACGCTTCGAGCAGATGGAGAACGTTAGCGCTTATCGCTCTTATCACAGACGCTTGGCGGCTTGTTTTAAAATAAACCCTTCCGTTCGCTGGCACGCGGGTGCCGTATTGGAATGAAGCATAACAAATCACGCCGCGTTGTGCCACCACCCCACCTTCTCCCCTCATGATTATTTGATGCACCGTTCGATGATTAACGCGCCGTGCGCTCTAACCGGCGCCCCGTTTGAGCGATTGGCACGTTTTTTTTTTTTACTCATTTAAATTTTACATTTCCATTCGAGCCACCTTTTTAATTTAGCGCCTAACGACGCCATTAGAGCGAAAACCCATCTGGAGGATCTTGTGGGAGCGGCGTAATGCGGCGTGCTAATGCGCTAATGTTGTTTGGCAACAGATGCTAAGAGAAAAACACTCTGGCTGGTTAGCGCGAGACGGATGTTAGCCGCCGGAGCGAATCCTTCGCACGGAACCGTGAAGGACTCGAGCGCTCGCGTGTTGTTGTAGCGTCTCTTTATTTGAGCGTTAAAGCCACGCGTGCGAACGGCCTTTCGCCTCGTTTGTGCTAACGAGCCTGTTTCTGTGTAAGTGATTAGCCTGATTAATTTGGCCTGGGTTTGAGTCACGGCTCGTAGGCCCACTCGTTAATCACCGATTAAACCCGTGACCATTTCTAGCACTGGGTTTAACTGGAGCAAATGAAACTGTTTGGCCCTACGTTAGCATTGGCCCCGCTCTTACTTTGTGTGAAAAATGAGCCCGTGCACGCTAACGCAGCCCTTCATCCTACAAGACCCGGTGCGGTTTTTTCCCCCCTCGAGGTGTCTGTTATCCGCGCTCTGTTTTTCGCATCCCGTCTTTATGCCCTTTCATTTCCCTCTCCGTCCTTCAGGACGTCCACTTGAGGTGCATTAACAAATCCTTTTCCCGCGATCGATCCAAACGCAGTTTCTGCCCCATCAATACGCACCGCTCTGGGCACACCGGCGGTAAAATAAGAGCACTCTTTAATGTCCTGATGCCATCTGCCTGAATGACGGCCGCATCATTTTTTTTATCATGCAGCTGAAGCTCTTTGGGGCTTTTTGGGGAGATCAGAGATATGGAAGAGATATGCTTTCTGTTCTGTTCCCTCTCATTGAGCCTCTTAAATCCATCAATGGAGGATCGGAACACGTCGGGACACGACCGCCTCCGAAAACTTTACTGTCACTTCTGCCTGGATAGCTGTGCTTTCCTCTGGGCTCCATAGAAAACCTCACCAAAAGTTTAGGGACACCTCGCTTTTCTACACTCATTGTCCATTTTATCTGCTCCACTTTCCATTTAGGAGAGCTTTGTAGTGCTAGAATTACAGACTGTAGTCCATGTACGTGCTTTTATTCCCATTTCCTCTGTTCTCTAATGGTCAGGACCCCACAGACACAGCAGTGCTGCTGGAGTGTTCACTCACTGGACCGTATTGCTCCACCTTGTAGATGTAAATGCAACACTCTCAGCACCAGTGCTGAGAATGATCCACGGCCCCCATAGGACCTGATCTGTGCGGGTCCAGTGGGGGTCCAGACCATCAGAGGACAAAGGACGTAGAGAAACAAATGGACTACAGTCTGCATTTTAGAACTACAAGGTGCAAAGTGATCAATAGAGGGGTTGACTCTTACTGAACTACTTTTTTTCTAGGTTTTATCCCTATTTTTGTGGTCAGGGGTCTGATGCTGCTGGGTGTAGGCGTAAGCATTGCTTAGTCAGGGGACAATCCATGGGGGCATCCCCTCCCTCAGACACAGGTCGATGGTGGACCAGTGCCTCTACTGATCATTTGAAAAGGTTATTACTATTAAGTATAATACTTTTTAAAGGAGAGGTCAATGATGTGCAATCAGTTAACGGTTTTTATAGCGGCAGGATGTGACTTTAAAATATATTTTAGTGGTAAAATCCATGGCCAAGGATGGCGGCAATAAATGAAGGTGATACTTATAATTCAGCCGATCTGCATTTGAAATACCTCCTCGTTCTGAACTTTGTTTGTAAGGCGAGAATAAAGTTCAATTTACCCTGTTTAACTTTAAAAAAGTGAGATCAAAGCGAGAGAACAAACTTAGCCAGAGAACAAACAAACCGTGTCTCAACGCACGCGTCAGTTTCCCTGCGTCCTCATACTTTAGAGCACCACATGGCTTCTGACCTCTCCCTAGATTCCAAACACTTGTTGATCCCTCTCACGTCCAGCTCGGGTCCGTCATTATATTTCCATGTAAATGACGTCGGATGCTTCGGGATGGGCGCCGGCGCGTTTCATGTCCACCCTGCCTCGAGCGGCGCAAAATAGCCGAACAAAATGGCGCGTAATCGCTTCGATCTGGCCACCATTGTGCTCTTGCGTCGCGCGCTAATAGATTTCAATTCGAGAACTGAAAGAGAAAGCGAGAGGTGTTTGTTTGTTGTGTATTCACGATGTTCTTTTCCGCCTGCTCCTCCCTCTCCTCCTTGACATCACCGTGTGTGTATTAATGATCTGACCTGAGGGTTAATAACAGTGCTGATACACAGCTGGGACTGGGAAACAAACAAGCCAAAAGTATGCGGACACCTGAAGGGTATAGTCGATGCTCCTTTGCTGCTGTTCAAAATTTCTTGTTCTGCTTTCCAGTGGATTATAGAACATGATCGGTGGTGACGTTGGGCGATACGTCCAAGATTGTCCCGGTTCATCCCCAACATGTTGCCGAATCCCAATCAAACAGTTGCTGATGGTGCTTCCGGAGCCAGTTTTTGGACGATGTTAATAAACACAAGCTGTTGTTGCTCCTAGAGGTTTCCACTCTTGGAGGCTGCTGGATGTAGCAGTCCCCGAGGATATGGTCTTGAACCCAGAGCTGGTGGTGTGTTTACAGACTGTACATTGCATGGAAACAATCCAGACACGCTTTAGTACGTCCAAATATTTTAGGTCAAAACCAAATGAAACCTGTCCATCAGTAGCTCAAAGAATGTTAATCCAATAACGAGGGGCCGGATCCGTGTCATCATCGAAGCACACGTGTACATAAAGGACTCGTTGTGAAGGCCGGCGTGGGCGGAGCCAAGCCCAGAAACGAGTTGTCACGACGCGGTAAGGAGATCCCCGCTGGACAGAACCAGGAAATTGCTGCCCAAATCACACGCTTGCTGAGGGATTGGCTTACCTGTACAGGTGTGTGTGTGTGTGCACCTTTGAAGGAATGCTAATCAGCCATTGTATCGCACCTTCCTGCTACAAGCATTGAATTGTTCTGTTCAGATCAGGCTACGCCGACTTATTTAACCTCTCATGCAGGTCAACCCAGATCGGCCGAACAATTTGATACGAAAAACTGAGTCCAGACCCCAAATGATCAGCCGGAGACAACGGGGGCACGGTGAAACTTCCTGAGGACAAATAAGCCTGAGTTTAGTATTAAGGGTTCATTTAGGCATACAGTACTGTATGGAGATTTCGCCGTGTCTTTTTCGCATCGTCAGCTTAAAAAAACAAAGACACGAGCCAAGATTAGCACAGGAAGCTTTTTTATTGGTTGTGTTTTTAGCAGTCAAGCACTTAGATAAATAATCAGACGCTTCCATCCAGTCCCTGTGAGCTTTATCACCATAATTTTCCAGCCTTTCAGTTCTATCTATTCTATCTATCTTTTATTTAATATCCATTTTTTTAGAGGCAGCCTGTTGCTCATCCTATAAGCTCTTGATGAGCTGTTTTGCCCGGCAACCGAGCTCTGATTGGTCAGCCTAATTTTATTGCAGAAATTAGAACAGGCTTTGAGTTAACATTTTATGTCCATTTTGTTCGTCTGTAAAAATCGGACTCAGTGTGAAAAGGCCTTTGGGGTTAGGGTTAAGAATAGGGTTAGGGTTTAGTTCAGAATTTATTATAATTATTGTTATGCATTCGATTTCATTTCCTCCGTTTAATCTTTAATCCATTCACACGTTTGTCTTTTGTCACAACAGAGCTGGACGATGCCCCCTCTTCCTGGACGTGACACCGGTCACACACAAACACACGTCCTTACAAAGGAACGCCGTGCCCGTATCGATCCACGCTCTCGCTCTTTGGACTCCCCCCGGCCACTTCGGTAATTAGCGGCAGCCATTAACGCGAGCTAAAACCACCATTAACGTCGCCGCGAGCCCTTTCATTAGCGCCAACGGGGAGCCATGACTCGTCCTTTTCTAAAGATGACGAAGGAAACGTTGCGGAGAAATCTGAATGGTGCTGAAGAGATGGAGCATTGAAGTGGCCCGAGAAAAGCTTCTGGATTTAATTAAGGCTCTTTAACGATGCCGTGCTTTGTTCCTGCGCTGAAAATGATCCGTTAAAGGGAGAGTGGTGTTGGGGGGCACGAAAGGAGGGGAGAGAAGGGATGCTGGGCACTTACACCATTTTTTCACCTGTTTCTTTTCTTTGGTGGATCTGGAACAGTCATAAAAAAGCCATCAGGTCTGATTTGGCGTAAAAAAAATGAAATGACGCTTTCGTATTTTGTTTTCATGACTCGTTTCAAGTCACAGCGTTTAAAGATTATATGGGTCAATGACATACGTTTGTGTGTGTGTGTGTGTGTGTGTGTGTGTGTGTGTGTGTGTGTGTGTGTGTGTGTCCTGTATTTCCAATCAGCCGAGTGACATTCAATCTAAAATGGCAAAATCCAAAAAAGTTGCTGGGTGCCACTGCTTAATCAGATAAAAACAACAATAACTAACATGTATCGATATAAAACTAGGGAAGGACACTGACCAAGGGTTGATACTTATCTGTGGTCACTGTCTGACCTTTGGTATGTTCTCTCTGCACAGGTTTCCACTAGGTACTCGTGTATTGGCGTATTGGCTGCTCTGAATTATCAAAAACATCCCTGCTCTGGTGTTTGCAGAACATTTTATCCAAGCTGGTGGAAAGGCTTTAGAGAAAATGTTCATTTGGATCTTTGTGCAGCAGGATAATGATCCGAAACAAAGCTCAAAGCTTTGCAACGCCAACCCGAAGACCAAAGAAGATCAAGGAGACTTGACTTGAAGCAAATCGAACGTTCAGATGTTCAGAGTCCATACGGCCCGAGTGCAGTGTCGCTACAGCAAAAGGGCAAACATACCAAATCCTTTCCATTCATAGACCTTTCATTCAAAATGATTGGATGGATTCAATTCGAGAAGCATTCTCTCTCGTGCTCTATGCAAACTCCCGGTCTGCAGTGCATTATGGGCGACACGTGGCAACTCTTCTACCATGAAAGCGGCATCGTGAAAGTAATTTCTTCTCCCGGTTTTGGCTTTTTCGGACGCCCGTACCTATACGTGCCCCCTCAGCGTTTCTCTGAGATTCAAATAAATTACATGAAAGGAAATGAAAGGAAGAACCACACACCAGAAAACCAGAGGCGATCGCCACGTGGTTTATCGCGTGCCCGTTCCTGCCCGAGTGACAGGCGCATTCGGGGCGCACAAAAAGGCGACGAATCTTATTATCCATGGTTCAGGAGTAGCGTGATCCCCGCGCTAATGTAATGAACGTCTGACTGTACAGGAGTCCGCACAAGAGCGTCGGCTTCTTCTGTCGCCCTGGAGATACCAAAACGGAGAGGGTAGAGCGACACGCTGGGTCAGATATTGCAGTATTGTTGTGATGATCAGGGCATTCAGAAGGCTAAATAAATATGTACGGGATCTGCAGGTTTATCTCACAGCTTTTTTTAGATACTCGTAGGGAGGGCTCCAAGGAAAAAAAGGTTGGGAAGCACTGCTCCGGACGCACCCTCAAACCTGGCCAAGGTAAAGCTGGGATTAAAATCATTACGCATTAGAACCTCACTCTGACCTATGGTCATGAGCTTTGGGTAAAGAGACTGAGGGTACGAGCTCGGAGTAGAACCGCTGCTCCTTTGCATTGACAGGACCCAGTGCCAGAGGACATGGTTTGTGCATCTGCTAAGGAGGTATACCAAGCATGTCCAACTGGGAGGATGCCCTGAGGTAGGAACAGGACCCGGTGGAGGAATCCTGCCGACTGGTCTGAGAACACCTAGGGATCTCCCAGTTGGAGTTTGTAGAAGTTGCAGGGGATCGAGATTCCTGGGCTTCTTTGGGGTTTCAGTGCCTGCCTCACTAATGGATGATACCTGGACGGTTCTCCTCCCTCAGAAATTGCAAATAATTTCTGCTCTAAGGTATCGTTGCTCCTCAGTTCGGATCCCTGGGGTGCTGGATGGGAGCAAGCAAGGAAAACCTCCCAAAATGTTATAAGGAAGAAACCTTGGGAGGCCCAAGACTCAAAAAGGGAGTTCTAGATGTTATATGTAAGAATTAAACTATGCTATTGAATTAATACGTTTATTGTAATAGTTTACATAAACAAAAGCTAAATAAATAATCACAAAGAGGCGGGAAAGTTTTGATGGCGTGGCATCCTCAGTCAACCTGAGGAGTGAGAGACTTCATGCCCTCTGTGGTCTGAGTAAGGTGGAAAGTGCTGGAAAGTGATGGAAGAACAGCTTGGGTGGCACCGAAGGAGGGGAACAACTTGGTGTGGGACTGGAAAGTAAAATTAGGAAAATAATTGGACATAATTTGCAATTTACGCACTATATATTCATATTCTGCTGCTGTTGCTCGGAGGCAAGAGCAGCACCTGGGTTTGTCGTGTACCGAGAACAGGATGCCAGTCCATCACAAGGCCGTCGTTTCTGCTTGAAGGTACTGTTGCTCCTCAGTTCAGATCCCTGTGGCGTTGTGCCACCCGAGCGCCTTACGAATGAAAATAGTTATACTCCAGGATAACAGAGTGGTGAAAGAAGACGTGGAAACGTTGAATATTACGAGCGAGGTCTGCAAATAAAGCCTGATGCTGGACTTATGGGACACCCAGCATATATGTTCCTCCCGAGGTTGACATGAAGAAGGGAGAGAAGGGAGGGAGGGAGGGAAGGTTTTGGCTTGAGGCAAGAGAACCAGAGTGGTGCTCCAGACGCAGAACGGTAAATAAGGCCGGCGCTCTCATTATCTCTGCAGCCGAAACTGGACGTGCACATCCATCCGGCGCTCACTCCGGCTAAAGGTTAAGAGTAGTTACGGGGGGAGTAATGTATTATTAACATGCCTTTCGCTCTGAAGTACCTTTTGATATATTTTCCTTGGTAATGAAAGCAGGGGGGAAATCTAGTCACTTGCCGAGGCCTTTTCTTTTCATCCTTTATCCTGCTCGTGTGTGTGTGTGTGTGTGTGTGTGTGTGTGTGTGTGGAGACAGTAAACAGGTCTGTGATAGTCAGAGCCGTATCTTACATTACTGCGCTTTCATTACGAAAAACCTCCGAGGCATTCGGGGCATCTGGCCGCCAAGATGCCAGTCAATTCTCTCTCCCTCTCTCTCTCTCCTCGTCTGTGATGTTGTTAAGGCGCTGATTGAGTGAGGAAAATGGCTGTTTGCTGTCTGATCCTGGAATGATAAGGTGTTGGGGGGGTGTCACGTATTCAAAAGCTCCTCTCTAGTCCTTCTTTACACGATACAAAGAACAGAAGGATACACAGAGTGAGAGGTCTGGTGTGTATGGGGTATTATCATACACCAGGGTGAGGGATTGGGATGGGGACGAGGGGGAGTCTGCGGTACTCAGCATTTCTATTAAAAGCGTCGCGCTCATTATAGCCGTCAAAAGACAGGAAATCAGCCGCAGACACGATGAAACCTCTCAGCCAATTACAGACCTCTCACCGCGCACAAAACACAGATAGATAGATAGATAGATATAGGTATAGATATATAAACTCATCAATCTGTCATAAATTCAATCTACATAAGGGCTTGTCACTGAACAATACTCAAATAAAAGCCTTACCCTGTTGTTGTTGTTAGATATTTTCCAGACACTTTCACCAACTGATCCAGAAAAGGCGCTGGCAGCGTGTTTATTTCTATTTTTATATCGTCTCAAAGCAGCTTTACAATGTTCTTATCTTCTACCATCTAAGCCCAATCCCAAACTGAGCAAGCCTAGGGCGACAGTGGCAAGGAAAAACCTAAAGGTTATAAGGAAGAAACCTTGGCAAGACCAAGACTCAAAAAGGAACCAAACTTGCTTGGGCGACCTAGATGTTATGTTTAAGAATTGAACCAAGTTATTGCATTTTATCGGATTATAGTAATAGTTTAAATAAACAGAAGCTAAATGAATATTAACAGATAATACATACAAGGAGGTCAGTCCCTTTTAGATTGTCGGTCCTCCCAAGGTTTCGTCCTTGTAATGTTTAGGGATTTTGCTTGGTCAATTTGGGATTGGCCGAAGATATTAGGAAGAAATAAAATCTAAAATTGTAAAGCTGCTTCGAGACATGTTCCAATGTAAAACGTGCTATAGGAATAAATCTGACTTGACTTGACATATTTAAAAAATATACAGTAGTTAATAATAACAATAGTGAAAATAAATACAAATATAAAATCTGCATATAGCCGTTATTCAGTCCCGTACACAGAGTGACTGTAGGATCTTGTGTCTTTCGATCTTGTGAGTTTTGGTGGTGAACAGAGAGAGTTCCTGCCCTCTGTGGTCTGGGTAAGGGTGCGCTTGAAACAGCTTGGGTGGAGCCGAAGCAGAGGGTATAAAATAAGGAAAATAAGGAAAGTAAAGGGAAATAATTGGACGTAATTTGCATTTCACGCACTATACATTCTGCTCTCATTGCTCAGAGATAAGAGCAATACCTGGGTTCGAAGAACTGAAGTGAGGCATAGGCTCCGCACCTACCAAGACCCTGAACAGGGTCATTTACATCACGCAGATGAGCGTGTACTCATAACACGATGCCAGTCCATCACAGGGCCATGTCACATCATCATCAACACACTCAAACTGGGGGAATTTGGAGCGTCCAATTAACCTATGGCACGTTTTTGGTTTTAGGGAATAAACTGGGGATCTCTGGTACTGCTTAAACCACAGTGCCGCCCTCTCCCTCTTAGTTGTGCCAATTACTGTAATGACCTTCAACACTTAATAAATAATCCAATAAATGGATAAATAGATGGATGAATAGATGAAATGATTTCTTTAACACTAACAATATGTCGGTGTGAGACTGAACTGGTTTGTATTTAATCATGAATGCCTATCGATTCTTTCGTTCCATTTTCAGACCCATTTTGCGCGCTCCGTCTGTCAGGCGCAGATTAACCACGAAGATTTACATTTTGTAAACAGATCAGGCCCTCTTAACGCCCGTGTTTGCGTTTAACACTAACGTCAGCCATGACAGAGTTATTAGCGCGTGGCGAGAGAGCGATTTTCTCCCGTGCCCGTGCCACTCGAGCGTCTCTCTATGACAGCTATTTGCAAGGTTAATGTCACCGAAACACGGCATCCATCCATCCAACCTCCTTTTCCTTTTTTCCCCCCAGGTGTTTTTTTGTTGTTGTTGTTGGATTTTTTTTGTTCTCTCTCTTTTTTGCAGCACTGTTGCGGTTTCATTAACCCTCTAGATGCGACCTGTCCTGCCATAATGTTGTCAAATGTGACACGTTTCAAATTATCGGACCCGGTTCCAGCGCTTCTGGCATCCAGCGACAAGCACCGGCTACCAATCCGTCATCCGTGCGACCGGAGAGTAACAGATCCATCAATAATAATAATAACAACAGAAGAGAGAGCGAGCGAGACGTTACACAGCAGTCCGGCGGGTTTTTTCCTGCTAAATGACAAAAGCTAAGAGAGAAATAAACACACACACAAACTGGAGATTACATTTGTGGCACAAACAACAGCTGGCTTTATGTTAACTGATTTAAGTAAACTATTACTATTCGTATTTATTTATACTTTCCAATTTAATCACAAAATAGCATTATAGTACGTAATTAAACCAGTTTAATATTAACTAATCTAAACAATTATAGTAACATAGTTAACAAAAACTAGCATTATAGTAAGTAATTCAACTGAAAACTAGTGTTATAATAACTAATAGACTAGCATTAAAGTAAACAATCTTACTATAAACTTGCATTATAGAAACAAAGTCAACAAAAACTAGCATTAACTAATGTAAGCAAAAACTAGCAGTATATTAAACAATCTTACCCTAAGCTAGCATTACCAAGACTAGCATTAGCAACTAACCTAAGCAATACCTAACATTATAGTAACCAATCCACAAACTAGCTTTATAGCTATTAATCTAAACAACGACTAGCATTATAGTAAACAGTCTTACCACAAACTAGCTTTATAGTAACTAATCTAAGCAACAATTACCATTTTTGTAAACAAACATACCATAAAATAGCATTATAGTAACTAATCTAAGCAAAAACTAGCATTATAAATGAACAATCCTCTAGCATTAGTGACTAATCTAAGCAATAACTATCATTATAGTAAACAAACATACTATAAAATAGCATTATAGTAACAAAGTTAACAAAAATTGGCATTATAGTAAGTAATTATACTGAAAACTAGTGCCATGGTAACTAATATAAACATTAACTAGCATTATAGTAAACAAAAACACCATAAACTAGCTTTATAGTAAGTAATGTAAGCAAGATTTAGCATTATAGTAAACAATCTTACCATAAATGAGCATTATAATAACAAAGTTAAGAAAATTAGCATTACAGTCAGTAATTAAACTAAAAACAAGTGTTATAGTAACCAATATAATCTTCAACTAGCATTAAAATGTCTAATCTTCTAGTAACTAATCCAAGCAACAACTAGCATTGTAGTATACAAACATACTATAAATTAGCATTATAGTAACTAATCTTACTCTACACTAGCATTACAGTGACTAGCATAAGAAAGTAATTTAAGCAATACCTAACATTATAGTAAACCATCCATAAACTAGCTTAATAGTAACTAATCTAAACAATAACTAGCATTTAGTAAACAAACATACCATAAACCAGCATTAAAATAACAAAGTAAACAAAATTTAGCATTATAATAAGTAATTCAACTGAAAGCGCGTGTTATAGTAACCAATATAAACATTAATTAGCATTAAAGTAAACAATCCTACCATAAAGTAGCATTATAGTAACTAATGTAGGCAAAAACTAGCAGTATAGTAAACAATCTTACCCTAAGCTAACATTACAGTGACTAGCATTAGCGAGTAATTTAAGCAATACCTAACATTATAGTAAACAATCCACAAACTAGCTTTATAGCAATTAATCTAAACAATGACTAGCATTATACTAAACAATCTTACCACAAACTAGCTTTATAGTAACTAATCTAAGCAACAGCTAGCATTTTAGTAAACAAACATACCATAAAATAGCATTATAATACTAAAGTTAACAAAATGTATTATATTATATTATAGTAAGTAATTAAACTGAAAACAAGTTTTATATTAACTAATACAACCATTAACTAGCATTAGAGTAACTCAATTGCTAGCGACTAATCCAAGCTACAACTAGCATTTTAGTAAACAAACATACTATAAATTAGCATTAAAGTAACTAATCTCCCCAAACTAGCATTACATTGACTAGCATCAGCAAGAAATAGCTTTACAGCGATTAATCTAAACAACGACTAGCATTTTAGTAAACAATCTTACCTCAAACTAACATTAGAGTAACTAATATAAGCAACAACTAGCGTTACAGTAAACAATCTCCTAGCATTAGCGACTAATCTAAGCTACAACAAGCATTATAGTGATCTAACATACCATAAACTAGCATTATAGTGACTAGCATTAGCGACTAATCTCAGCAATAACTAACATTATAGTAAACAATTTTACCTTAAACTAGCATTATAGTTACTAATCCAAGCAAGATCTAGCATTATAATAACAAAGTTAACAAAAATCAGCCTTATAGTACGAAATTCCCTTTACCTCGATTACCTTACTTCAAACTAGCATTACAGTAACCAAGCTAACACCAATTAGCATTATAGTAATGGATCTAACTAAAACACAGTAAGATATTAATAAATGCAATCACAATCCATCATTAAAGTAACCGACTGAAAAGCTCTGTTGGTGATTTTCTGATCTCTGTTGATGATGTTGCCACTTAAACACCGAACTTAAAACGTTTAATCTGTGCTAAGCCTAAATGGAAACACGCGATGGCACGAGCTCGGTGAGCGCAGATCCTCCAGTCTCATCCCTCGCCGCATTCAAACGGAGATGGCTAAGTGGTAAATAAAACTCAGACGCCTTCCAGATTGCTTAAAAGTAGCGCCAAAGTGAGAGTGAGCGCAGGTGAAAGGATGCGGCGCCGCTAGCGATGTAAATTCACCCGCGGATTGTGTGGCGCGTTCCAGCGTAAATTACATAAATGGAGGTTTTTTTTGAGGGCAGAGAGAGATTTCTGATGAAAGAGCCCCGTCGGATTGGGGGGGTTGGGAGGAGAATTATGTTGCTTTCTGTGTAAAATGGTGCTCTTGATGAACCGCACAACCCCGTCATTAGTGTGTGTGACCCCGAATCACATCCACCATCCGCTAAGTAGCGGCTACGCTAACACAGACTTCAAACAGCAACGGCAGGCTGCAATTTAACTATTACAGAAATGAAAGCTGCCTTGTTCTGTCACACTCGTCCTTTCCTCTCATCTGTTCATCTCATGCTAACAACCTGCAGTTGAAGTAACGACCGACCGACCGCATGCACGCACAGACACACACACACACACACACACAGATGGACCCTGCACTACCTGTTCTTATTTCAGCAGTCATGAAAAATGAATCTCATTTGATCTTCAGAACAGAATAACAAGCGTTTGTGGGGCTAATAGCAAATAAGCTTACCATAAACTAACCAATCGAACTGCAGACTAGCATTAACCGAAACTAGCATTATGGTAAGACACTGACGACCTCATGATAGTAAACTACATTGGAGGAAATAATTACAATTTTCTTAAGATAATATTAAGGAAATCATTACAGCTTCCTTACAATAATATCAAGGAAATAATTATGATTTTCTTAAGATAGTATGAAGGAAGTAATTACAATTTACTTAAAATAATATTAAGAAAATAATTACTATTTTCTTAAGATAATATGAAGGAAATAATTATGAATTTCTTAAGATAATATGATGGAAATAATTACAATTTACTTAAAATAATATGAAGGCAATAATTACAATTAACTTAAAATAATATTAAGGAAATAATTACTATTTTCTTAAGATAATATGAAGGAAATAATTACGATTTTCTTATGATAATATAAAGGAAATAATTACAATTTACTTAAAATAATATTAAAGAAATAATTACAATTAACTTAAAATAATATTAAGGAAATAATTACGATTTTCTTAAGACAATATGAAAAAAATAATTACGATTTTCTTATGATAATATAAAGGAAATAATTACAATTTACTTAAAATAATATTAAAGAAATAATTACAATTAGCTTAAAATAATATTAAGGAAATAATTACGATTTTCTTAAGACATTATGAAAGAAATAATTAGGATTTTCTTATGATAATATAAAGGAAATAATTACAATTTTCTTAAAATAATATGAAGGGAATAACTATGATTTTTTTTAAGACAATATGAAAGGAATAATTACAACTTACTTAATATAAAGGAAATCATTAAAAACTTCTTAGGTTAATATGAATTAAATAATTATGATTTTCTTAAGATAATATGAAGGAAATAATTACAATTTACTTAAAATAAGAATAAGAAAATAATTACAATTTTATGAGACATTCTTAGGGTTTTTTTTTTCCAAGAATTGAATTTAAGAACATTTAAGAACAGTCCAGACCATGGTTATTTTAGGTACTGAGCCATTGTGTCTTATTGTGGGTTAGTTTTGTTCTTAACGTTATTATTTGTTTATTTTTATGCCATTGCACTGATACAGTTTGTATCGTACTTTTTATGTCATCTGTATGAATTGGTACTTATGTTGTCTTGATTGTCACTGTCCCCCTAGGCTTGCTCAGTTTGGGACACTGGAGGATAATCTAAACCTGTAAGCTGCTTTGAGACAATGCTCCGCTGTAAAAAGCGCTATCGAAATAAATCTGACTTGACTTTTCTGGACTTATTTGCATTGCTAGTTTTCTGTGCCTTGTAGCTACACGCTAAGCCGTGGGTAAAGTTCGCGTTTTTAGCGCGACTGCGGCTTAACCCTGGTGCTGATCTTGCTAACACATTGGGTGCTCTAACTCTAAAAGGTTTGTGTGTTTAGTAAACAATCCCATCATTACCGTCATGACGTCCTGAGGGAGGGATTTAGCCAACTGCATATCCTTTAGTTTTTGAATTTTGACCATTGTAATGAACAACAATGTTAACCTGTTCATAATGTGTCTTTATTGCTCTCTTTTCTTGTTTTAGCATGTAATAGATGCTAGACAAATGCTAACCCTTTAAGTGAGGAGCTTATGAGCTGTGTGTTTAGTAAACGCTAGCTTCATTAACCAGAAAAGACCCTTAGGGGAAATAACACACCGCTGTCCCTGACAGCTCGTCTTAGGGGGAATTACAAAGAATAATGACATGCTAACATGCTAACAAGGCACGGCATGGATCTGAAGAAGCCTTCTTCTCTCTTTCCCTCGCTCTTCTCACTTGGCAAGGTAATGTGAAGCTGCATTAGTTCGGCTCAGCTGAGCGCAAACGCTAATTGCAGGAAGAACTAAACTGCTAACTTCCTCCTGTCTCCATCCTTCCGTGACTCCTGTCCCTCCTCTTTTCCTCTTAATCGCTCCTTTCTCTCCCTCTCTCCAAGCATCAAGTATTATTTTGTCATATTGTATTTCAACCAGACGCCATCAGAATCAGGTCATCAAAAGAAATGCAAACAATATAATAATGGCAGTGCTCTAGATCAAATATCCAAAAAAGATATCTTTTTGAGACATTCCCTAATGAATATAGACCAAACTCTTGCTTATATACATGCACTATGTAGGATTTCATTTATTTTATAATAATGCTGTTCGGCATGGCCTGTCAGATCAGACATGAACGGTCGCTAATCCCTCTCAGAACGTCTTCAGATCTCTCTCAGGCTCATATTTCCATCTGAACGGCCGCTGGTGATTTGTATTTTATTGGGCGCCTCTTAAGGAAGGCTTAAAGGCTTTCGGACCCAAAGCCAGTGGCGTTAATTTGATGCGAGTTCCATCAATGTTGAGATTAACGTGCTTATGTTGTCGCTAATACAGGCTAAATACTAAAAACCTCTTAATGCACCTGAGGGTTGGCTGGAATTCAATGTAGCAGCTTTTCAGGGGAGGTTTTTTAAACGTCTCAGAACTTCCCTGCATAAGTTTTCTTAACTTCTTTGTATTTGTACCCAGACATTGCCAAAGGATCTATGATGTGTGAACCCTTCCACAGATATACAGTACGTACTTAGGAACTTGGCTTTAAAGATCTCGATAACTACAAGTCTATCAGATATTTTTATGAGTCACTTAATATGAATCTGAGTTCAGCATTGAATTTCTGCCATGCGAGTCTAAATTGAGTCTCAAATCTTTAAGATGCGAGTCTTGAGTCGAGTCTAATGTCTCTGGGATGTGAGTCTGAGTCAAGCTGAATCTCTAGGAAGGGATTCTGAAATGAGTGTCATGTTGCTAAGGTTTCTTTCACATGTTGTCAAGTTTCTAGGATGTGATCTGAGGTCGAGTCTCTGGAATATGAGTTCCAATCTCTAGGAGGTTGGTCTGAGTCAGTCTCATGTTTCTAAGATGCAACTCTCAGTCAAGTTTAATTCCTCTGGGATGCAAGTTTGAGTTGAGTATCTAGACTGCGAGTACAATTCAAGTCTCCAGGATGTAAGTCTGAGTTTAGTCTCATTTCTCTAGGATACGAGTCTGAGTCGAGCCACTGTCTCTGGGCTGCAAGTCTGAGTCGGGTCTCTAAGATGTGAGCCTCTAGGATGGAAGTTTGAGTCGAGTTACATAGCTCTAGGGTTTGAGTCCAAGGTAAATCTCTAGGATGTGCTTCTGAGTCAAATCGCATGTCTCTAGTATATGAGTCCGAGTCGAGTCTCAATTCTCTAGGATACAAGTCTGCGTGGAGTCTTAGGTCTCTAGGATGCAAGGCTTGTGTCAAGTCTCATGTCTCTAGGTTTTGAGTCCAAGTTGAGTCTCTAGGAAGTGAGTCTGAGTCGAGTCTCATGTTTTTAAGATGCAAGTCTGAGTCTAGTTTATTTCTCTAGGATGTGTGCCTCTAGGATGCAAGTCTGAGTCATGTTTTAAGTCTCAAGAATACAAGTCTGAGTTTAGTCTCATGTTTCTAGGAAGTGAGTCTGAGTCAAGTCTCTAGAATTTGAATCCCAGTTGAGTCTCTAGGATGTGAGTCCGAATCGACTCACGTTTCTAAGATGTGAGTGTGAGTCAAGTCTCTAGAATGCAAGTCTGATTTAAGGCTCTAGGATGAGTCCAGATCAAGTCATATATCTCTAGGATGCGAATCTGAGTCGATTCTTGTGTCTCTAGGATACAAGTCTGATGTGAGTCTTTACTAGGCAAGTCTGAGTCGAGTCTCGAGCCTCTAGGAGGCAAATCTGAGTCATGTTTTAAGTCTCTAGAATACAAGTCTGAGCTTAGTCTCATAACTGTAGGATGTGAGTCCAATTCAAGTCAGGCTTGAAGTAGAGCTGATGCTGGACTTAACCAACAGGAAAATCTCCTTCTTGGAAAATATGATAATTGTGGGGTGACGACAGGAAGCAACAGACGATGATGGGCAAGAGTAGCAAAGGTGATATCTAATGACAATGCGTATTTTGCCAGCTTTTACAGCCTACGACAAAAGTGAGGCTCTCGTGGGCAAATAAGAAGAAGAAGAATAAAGCACTGAGGGATTTGAACCCTGGACCTTCTGGTCCAGAGTCCAGTACCTTAACTGCTTGGCCACCACAGACCACAGTTACGTTACATAATCTAGGGTTGGCATTTAAATTCCATATAATAAACTCTGTTTAAGTTACCTGTGTACTCACCTTTACCTGCTCCGCCTGGATGATGTCATACATGTCCCTCTAGCAGCAATGCTATCGCCTAACCCTCTCTGTCCCTCCCCTCCCCGCCCCCTCTCCCTTTTCTCCCTCGCTGTAGATTTGTTGTAATGGAGGATCGAGTTGCAGAGCTGAGGATCATCCCTTCCTTCCCACAGGAGCTAACCTTTGATCACCTGACCTTTAACCTGTCAGGTTAAGCCGCTGTGTGCTAATATGATTTTAATGTGATAACTGTCATCCTAAATGAGCCGCTGGGTAAAGCACTGCCTGCGCTGGACTTTCCCTGTGTGTGTGTCAGTGCTGTGTCCCCTTTCAGCACTGATAATGGTTTGTTCTATGAATTCCACTGCACACAGAAACAGAAACTTTGCGAATAAAAAAAAAAAATTTTCAAGAACCCAGTGATAACAACCTGAACGTAAGGATCTAAATGTTTTGAAGCTTTAGTACAGGTATGCTCCATTTAACCTTCACGTTAACGTCCACGGTTTTAAGAAATATATTCGGAAATAAAAATCCGTCTTATATACAGTACTGTGCAAATGTCTTAGGCCACCATTAGAATAGACAGACCATTGTTTTAGCAATGCTATAATGATCATATATAATTACTTCTCAGTCTCTTTATTAGAATACAAACAAAAAATACAGGAAATTTCTATCAAATCAGCTACGGTGGTAAGTATTTAGTGTGATCTCCCCTTATACTTGAGCAGCAATAGCAATAGCAGGAACTGAGAGCTTCATAAGGATGCCAAGTTGACCCTTCTACAGTCTTTTTGTGAGGGTAGTCACCAAGAAACCACCTTTTCAGAAACGGAACAGGCGGAAAAGCACAAGACACTAAAGCTCACATCAGTTAAAAAGAGGATTATGGAGTGACGTGAAATTTGGGTACAAGCGTCGACAGTATGTTATATACGTTCATTATAATAACTGCTTAAAAATTGATTCTATTGATGGCCTAAGACTTTTGGACAGTGCTGTATATCTTATTCACGCCTGAATGACAGCAAAATAGTACGTGACACCTGCTGACAGAAAAGAGAATCGCGGTCTTGAAGGCCAAAAATAAACAGGGTAACGTTCTGCTCTCGTTTTCATTATCAGCAAGTGTTTTGAGTTTTATCAAAGATACAAAGATAAGGATTACAGTATTGTACGGATTAAAATTGTTGTTTCAAAAGAATCTAAACTAACTATGTGACCTATGGTATTCGGTCAGCGTCCCATTTTCACGTTTACATTTATGTTTGTTTAGCAGACGCCCTTATCCAGA
The DNA here is from genome assembly GCA_025084515.1 of Ancistrus triradiatus. NCBI lineage: Eukaryota > Metazoa > Chordata > Actinopteri > Siluriformes > Loricariidae > Ancistrus > Ancistrus triradiatus. Next base: position 102,907 of record JAJAGP010001480.1, read on the forward strand.
GCGACTTACAATTGATGTAATCTTACAATCCAAAACAATTGTTAGGTTCAGGGTCTTGCTAAGGATCCAACGCGTGGCAAGCTCCGCAGAGGTTGAATTTGTACAATGGATCTTCTGGTCCATAGTCCAGTACTTTTAAACACAAGGCTACCACAGCCCCCAGAACATACGTGGATGTTAAACGGAAGATTTGGCAGTCAAATTGGAAGTTAATGATACCTATCAAGACATTTTTGCGAAACAACTGATCCTGGAATCGTACTTTCCTCCCAATTTGGTCTTTCCCGTAACCCAGTCTCACAATATGACCACATGTATGACCAGGGCTGTAGGCCAGCGACCGTCTCCTGCTGCCAATGCCTTCTGTTTACCGGCAGGTGATGACTTCTGTGGTTGTTGTTTTGTTTATCTGCCATCTTTGCCAGCATCTCTAAGACCTGAGAGATGGAGTGACAGGGAGATGAACCCTCACCCGGCCTTCCCTCCCTCAGACGTGGGCGTTCCCTGTGTCCTCCAAGGATAGTCTCCGGAGCCCAATGAAAACTGACCAGGAAAGTTGGCAATGAAAAAGGTGGATCTTTAGAATATAGGAGAATAAATCAAATACTAAACAGAGTTCTGGAGCTTTGGAGATTCGTCTTTATTTTTAAAAAGCCCAGGAGACAATTTGGGAAGATACTGTGTCCAAACATTGTGCTGATAAAGAGCAGCTGCACCATTCGTGTGTGTGTGTGTGTGTGTGTGTGTGTGTGTGTGTGTGTGTGTGTGTGTGTGTGTGTGTGATCCCAGCCTCTCTCCCTCTTTTACACAGAACACATTTGTAACCATTAGTTGCTTCTCTGATTTCATGTTCTGTGTCGTCTCGGGGCTAACAGCGACCCCCAAGCGTGTGTGTGTGTGTGTGTGTGTGTACGTGTGTATCTGGTGCCTGTCGGTCCGACAGTGTGTGAGTGTGTGAGGAACCTGATCAGCCCTCGGGAAGCTTTTAAAGAGAGTTGGTGAAGGTAAAAACAGCTTTTCAAAAGAAGTGTCATTACATTACAGAGTAATTAGTGTTCCAACACAGACCTGCTTAGCACCGTGTGTGTGTGTGTCTGTGTGTGTCTGTGTGGTGAGACGTAGCCTTGGGCTAGCTGCTCATCCTCTTCTCAGGAACTGACACGCAGCACAAAGGTCTAACAAAACCTGAATGGAAACCAGAAACACCAGTTCGCTTTCTCCATGGGCTGAAAGGTGGGATGTTAGACCTCGTACAGGCATCGCAGCACAGCGGTTGTTGCTCCTAGACGTTTCGGAAAGGTGGCGATCTAAAGGTCACTCATCTCACTAATACACAGATTAGCCACAACTTTAAAACCAATGACAGGTGAAGAATTGCTGACTCTGACGCTGCAAAATTGTCGAGGAATGGTTTGAAGAACGTGATAAAGAGCTCAAGGTGTTACTCTGGCCTCCAAATTTCCCAGATTTCTACCTGATCAAGCATCTCAGGGATGTGCTGGTGACTGAATGTCTCTGTGCTGGATTTCATTCACCTCTTAGGCACAAGCTGTGCAGAAATAGTCAAATATAGTAATTAAATGGGATGTCTGGATACTTTTGGCAATAAATTATACCCCCATATTGTAGCACAATGACTCTTTTGTCGTTGGACTAAATACCAAAAAAATGGAAAAGAAAATGCAGTATATTACATTATTCGATACACACTGTATTCATATGAAGTGCAAATCATTCAACAGGTATTGTCTATGTGTATTTATTTTTTGCTGTTTGTGGTATTTTCATTTATTGTATCATTTTTAATTTTAAGTAATATAATTAATTGATAAATAAATTATTTAAAAACTAAAAATAATACAATAATATCTATACATAAAACAATGCTTATTAAAATGAAAAATACATAAATAAATAAATTGAAAACATTTCTTAATGACCTCTAATTGACATTATATTTAAGTTTCTATTAATTGTCTTCAATAAAAAATACTCTAAATTATTGTTATCATCACAAAAATAAGAAAACTGATTTTAGGTTTATATCTATAAATAAAGACATTTTTCAAATATTTGAGATTGCTTATTTTAGATAACATACATTTTTAATTGAACCATTATTTCATTTCATTACTTACTTCGTAAGCTGTTCTCAAATAGCTTGAGTAATCTTCAAATATATTTAAATACGATGTTTTTCACTACGATAATTATATCTGTAAGCTCTAAATCATTACAAAGGAAGCCCGGCTCGTCTAATCTCATATAAAATCCCATAATTTCATTTTCCAGTTTGACGACGAAAAATGAGTCCGAACTTTGCTCTTCCCTCGATCCCCTTACCACCAAGCATTATGGGTAATTACCCATTTAAGGGAAGGCGGGATGCCATGTTGGATTAAGATGAGCGACCGAGTCGGACTCATTAGGCTTAATTATGGTCCAATTAGAAACATCGTTTAACTAAACGAGCAAATAATGTAGAGGCAGAGGAGGCCGGTAAAAAAATTACGGCTTTTAAATAGAATAATGAACCACCTCATCTCAGAGTCCGGGTACGAGAGAGAGAGAGAGAGAGAGAGAGAGAGAGAGAGAGAGAGAGAGAGAGAGGGCAGACTGAGAAAAGTTAATATCTATACGAAATATACAGTATGTTCCTTAATATTTCACATACTTAACTGCAAAGGCTTAATTTCAGTCAGTTTAATCAGACGTGTTATTGTAAAACCTTTCATTCTGTGTGAAGTCAGAAACTGGTATCTAACTGCGATAGAACTTTCTGAAAGCTAACAAAACGCAGCTTTAGCAATGAACTGCATCTTTCTGCTGTACAGGGGAGGGAGGATTGGGGGGTGTAAATACGATTTTTGGCCCTCAGCTCCTCCATTTAGCTGTGATATGAAGCAGTATCAGGATAAATCACTTATCCATTTCAGGGCATTAGTGTGCAGCTATGGTGGCTCACCAGGGCCAGGACGGGAGGTTGAGCCCTGCGTATCGTCATTAGGCTTTCAGCGGATTCGTTTGAAACCAACAGCAGGATTGTAAAAGTCCGTAAAATAATAAATGTGCAACTAATATGACATTTATCAGCTGTTCCACGTTCAGTAACAGATCATATCCTCACAATGGAACATAATTGCACTTTCATTAATAAAATATGTATCTCTTATTCCATAAATTCCACAAAACCTCTAAAGCCATAAATTACCAGTGTAGTGTATTGCTCTTAAATTGCTAGAAATGTTCTAGCAATTTAAGAGCAATACACTACACTGGTAATTGGCAGTGCTGAGGTTTGAACCCACGGTTAAGTTCCTTTACTTTACTTACGCTGTGAACCTATTACTAGAACAGTTTAAGTATGCTAAACTTGCTTAAATTACAGTTTAAGGAGGCTAAATTTCTTATACTAGCAGTTTAAGTAGGCTCAGTTTGATTTAATTACAGTTTAAGGTGGCTAAATTTGTGATACTAACAATTTAAGGAGGCTAAATTTACTGTAATCACAGTTAAAGTAGACTAAACTTGCTTAAATTACAGTTTAAAGAGGCAAAGTTTGATTTCATTACACTTTATAGAGGCTAAATTTGCTTTTATTACATTTTAAAGAGGCTAGTTTTGTTATACTAAAAGTTTAAGAAGGCTAAATGTGGTATACTAATAGTTTAAGGATATATGCTAGATAGTAATATGTAAATTTATAATGCTAACAGTTTAATGAAGCTAAATCTCTTATAGTAACAGTTTTAAAAGGCTAAATTAGCTTTAATTGTAGTTTAAGGAAGCTAAATCTGATTTGACTACAGTTTAAGTAGGCTAAATTTCTTATGCTAACAGTTTAAAGGGGCTACACTTTTATACTAACAGTTTACATATTCTGAAATTGATTTAATTACAATTTTTGGTTATACTAACAGTTTAAGTAGGCTAAATGTTCTGGAATTATAGTTTAAGGAGGCTAAATTTCTTATAGTAACAGTGGCAGGGGGCGGAGATTGATTTCATTACAGTTCAAGTATTCTAAATTTGCTTTAATTACAGTTTTGTGTTATACTAATACTTTAAGTAGGCTAAAACCGCTTTACTTATAGTTTACATATGCTAAATGTGTTAAACTAACAGTTGGGAGTATGCTGAATTTGCTGCAATTACAGTTTAAGTAGGTTAAACTTGATATGCTAACAGTTTAAGGATTCTAATTTTGTTATACTAACAGTTAAAGTGTGCTAAATTTGCTTTACGTAGATTGTAAGGAGGCTAGATTTGGTATTCTATCAATTTAAGTCGGCTAAATTTGCGATATTAACACTTTACTGAGGCAAAATTACGTGTAGGATACATAGGCTTCAAAATAAGAGTCTTAATATATGTATTTTTTTTTTTTTATGATTGTCTTTAACAGGTGTGCGTGTGTGTGTGTAAACCGTCTTTAGCTCCTTTATAACATTTCAACCATCTTGACAGGACGATGAGGCTCTAAACCTCTGACAGACTGACAGGGGCGCTATCACATTACACTGCTCCTATTCAGAGGGATTTCTACTGTGTGTGTGTGTGTGTGTGTGTGTATGTGTGTGTGTGTGTGTGTGTGTGTGTGTGTGTGTGTGTGTGTGTGTGTGTGTGTGTGTGATTATTACTAATTTTAACAGCTTTTCTGGGTAACAGTAACACAAAACCAAACATGTCTAATAAACACAAACACTCCACACTCCAGTCCTTTAGAACGCTGACAGATGCGTATTTGTATGGATAGAATGCTGTGTTGTACGTTTTATATCTTACATTTTTATTTTATTATTGTACAGCTTGTTTGTGCATGAAAACTGTTTGCGCAATGGAAGTGATACTGCTTGGAAAACACATAATTAGTTTAAATATAAAAATGGTCCACATGGGCTTAAAGTCACAAATAAACTTTGTATTAAGCTGGTAAAAATGTATGTTTCAGGCAAATTGGGCTTCCCATACAGGCACTATTGTGTGTGTCTGAGGGAGGAAGGGTCTGTCAGGTGATCATGCTCTAGTGCTGCAACAGCAACCCCTGCCAGCCAAGCCGGAGCTCATGTGGGGCACAAATGGGGATAGAAGGTGACTATATATAGCCCTTTATTAGGGACACTGGTACACTCATTGCAGATATCTAATCAACCAATCATGTGGCAGCAAACATTAAAAAAAAAAACAGCGCTTCAAAGAAAAATGTGATCTCTGTGATTTTGACCATAACATGACAGTATTTCTATCGCTGTTGTGATTTTCACACAGCACTTATTAAGGGTGCGATAAAGAAAAAACATCCAGAATGGTGGTTACTGGTTTGAGTTGACATTAAACCTCTGGTAAGTGTGGTGAGTGTGAAGCCATCACCTTGAGGCAAGTAGGCAACAACAAAGAGGCCCTACCCAGAATTAATATGCTGATTATTACTAATAATGCCCTTGAGTGTGTATATATGATGATTCAGTACTGTAACTGAACTGAACAAAAAAATCTTTACATGAATTACTATGAGATGTAGTGTATAATTAATTTATTTTAAATGATTGCAAACAGCCTGGTCTTGAAAGTATGTCTTAAAGTCAATTTGTAATAATAATAATAATAATAATAATAATAATAATAATAATAATAATAATAATAATAATACGTTTGCCATTATTATTATTCAATTTCATGTCTTACAATAATAATAATAATAATAATAAATAATATAATCGTATTATTATTATTATATATTATTATATTATTATTATTATTATTAAATGATTGAACACCTTTTTGTTGTTTTATACATATTCATTCATTCTTTATACAGATCACGCTCTCTTGAATTAGCTATGACAATTCTAGGCCTAATTTCAGTTTCTTGAAATTAAAGTTATCAAAATAATGTCAAGGCAGTCTGATTTGCTTTTAATTCCCGACTCAAACCCGTCTCGAGTTCAGAATCAGTTCTAATCTCAGCTCACAGAAAAATGCACTTAAAGTTTCTGGGTGTAAAGAGTTCATTGTTGGTCTTTTATTAACTTTAGTAGCATTTCTAGATTTGACAATGTCAGGGGGGGGTTAAATGAGTTTAAATGTGCGTTTAAAATGTGTTCAGCTTTTTCGCGTAAAACCGGTGATAATAAAAGAGACAGAGATGGAAACAAAGGTACAAAATAATGCATTATACACACGGTGTATTTATAGAACATGTACAGTAGAGAGGCTCCTCTGTTTTTGTTTTGTTTTTTTTAACACACACGTTTGTTTTGTCGCTGCATAATTATTTAAGAAACGTGTTTTGTATGTGGATCCTTAATGGTAGCAGTCTGTGTTTTTTTTTTTTTTTTCTTTGTGTCACTAATCATTAAGATGCTGATCATGGAGGTGAAAGCTGTCCCTGTCCTGCACGCGGTCAGAATTCGGCTTTATTATAGAGGCTGTACAGGGGTAACGGGGGTAAACTGCTCCCCGGGTAATAGAGAGGCGTGGGGAACGCGATGGAGCGCGGCACGGGCACGCGCAGCAGCGAGTTCTCCCTCAGCACGAGGGGCACGCCGACGAGGGCGTGCGCGTGCGCGGCGTTGGCCGCCTCCAGCTCAGCGGAGATCTGGCGCTTCCACTTGTTCCGTCGGTTCTGGAACCAGGTCTTCACCTGGGTCTCGGTCAGCTGCAGGCTCGAGGCCAGGCACGCGCGCTCCGAGCTGCTCAGGTAGCGCTTCACGTCGAACGTGGACTCCAGCTGGTACACCTGGCTGCGCGAGAAGACCGTTCGTGTCTTCTTCTTGCTCCCGCCGCCGCCGCTGCCCAGGCTTCCTCCTCCTCCTCCTCCTCCACCTCCTATTCCTCCACCTCCTCCGGGCTGTTTGTCCGAGCCCTCCCGGTGCGAATCCGCCGAAACCGGGGACGTTCGCTCGTGGTCTTGCTGATGATCCTCCCCGTAATCCGGTAATAGGGATTGCGTGAGGTGACGAGACGCGCGGTCCGGTACATCTGGGCCTCCAGGGAGGAGAGATTTGGAGGCTCCTGCACGAATCGTGTAGGATAAACATCAGTTACACAACCAAACAACAAACAACAACATGCACATTATTAGCGTGTATCAT